>JAXRKP010001379.1:105000-131818 GCA_037039925.1 Doris montereyensis | reverse complement strand
ATTTTAGAGGAATCTCACCTTACATCCTTCAATCGTAGCTGGAAAGAAATAGCGCACTACCCTTGTCCTTCGATTTGATGGCATGGAAGATGACTGACATGAGTGTGCCGACGGGTCATCATTCAACTCCTGCCAGCTTCAGACCCTGGACAGTCGCCTAGCCAAGTAAGACGATACAACTTTAGAAAAAAGAAACAACAAACACCATACAAGAGTAGCCAACGAAGACAGCAACAACATCTACGAACATGGACTTTATTGAAAATAAAGAAATTCGAAGTGTTGACATTCAACAATCAAACAACAACAGTACGGCCTTAATCCCAGAGTAAACGACAGTGCACGGATTTTATTGAAAACAAAGAAAATGGACGTGCTGACATTCAACAAAAAAACAACAACAATACGCACTCAATCCAGGAAGTTCAACAACATGTGCTATCCATTTATTCAACGTGTCAACCGTAACATCGCCACGTCTATGGTCGGAAATACAATCAGTGAATCAAACACCCTAGACGACAACCTAGACGACACAGCGACAGATACGAAACACACCGAGAAGATAGATCTACACATTTCTGACACATCTATCATAGGGTTAGGGTTAGGGGTAGGGGTTAGGGTTAGGGGTAGGGTTAGGGTTAGGGTTAGGGTTAGGGTTAGGGTTAGGGTTAGGGTTTAGGGCTTAGGGTTAGGGTTAGGGTTAGGGTTAGGAGTAGGGTTAGGGTTAGGGTTAGGGTTAGGGTTAGGGTTAGTTAGGGTTAGGGTTAGGGTTAGGGTTAGGGGTTAGGGTTAGGGTTAGGTAGGTTAGGGTTAGGGTTAGGGTTAGGGTAGGTTAGGGTTAGGGTTAGGGTTAGGGTTAGGGTTAGGGTTAGGTGGTTAGGGTTAGGGTTTAGGGTGTTAGGGTTAGGGTTAGGGTTAGGGTTAGGGGTTAGGGTTAGGGTTAGGGTTAGGGTTAGGGGTTAGGTGGTTAGGGTTAGGGTTATGGGTTAAGGGTTAGGGTTAGGGTTAGGGTTAGGGTTTAGGGTTACGGGTTAGGTGTTAGGGTTAGGGTTAGGGGTTAGGGTTAGCGGTTAGGGTTAGGGTCTAGGGTTTGGGTTAGGGTTAGGGTTAGGGTTAGGGTTAGGGTTAGGGTTAGGGTAAAAAGTAAGCGTGCTAACTACAATCCTTGAGCTTTGGTTGAGAAGCTGAAAACTCTTAAGAGCGGTTAATACATGTAGCTGGCTCCATTTTCATGGCGTGGCGATGGGTGCCGACACAGAGGTCACGGTTCATTCCCCATGGTGTGTCTTCTCTTTCTCTCCTCTCTCTCTCTCATTGCAATCAGGATGATAGTCGTGGTCGGAATCATCATCAGCATAGCTATCATCATCGTCATCCTCATCATCATCATCCTCATCATCATCATCATCATCATCATCACCATCATCATCATCATCATCATCATCATCATCATCACCATCATCATCGGAATCAGTATCATCATCATCATCAACATCACCATCATTACCATCATCATCATCATCAGCAGCAGCAGCATTATCATCTGAATCAGTATCGTCGGAATCATCATCTTCTACATCATCATCATCATCATCATCATCATCACCTTCATCAATATCAGCATCATCATCATCATCATCATCAACACCATCATCATCAACACCACCATCATCATCATGATAAACATCATCATCACTATCATCATTATCGGAATCATTATCATCAGCAAAGAGTTTAGAGCTGAGAACTCCAATAGAACCCATAGCAGCAGTGTACGGAATTGCACAAAGATGTTGTACCCCTCACCCCTGTTAGCCAAGCGGAATACAGCTGGGTTTTTTCAACAGCCCGCCTCGCAGTAGAGCAGTGTTCCATCGTCTCAATCATTAACGACATCACTCTCATCGTCATCGCCTCAATCATCATCATTAGCGTAATGACAACACTTAAAAACATACTTTTCTTCTTCTCCCACCCCCTAACCTAGGCGTTTTCTCCGACGACTTTTTGCAAGTCTCTTTGTTCTATTGTAAACATCAGAGGAGGTCGTGCCTTCGCCGGAAGCAAGATGGAAACGACACTTATATGGAAAATCGCCTCCCTAGCAGCGCTGCAAATCCGTATTTAGTTTTGGCAGGGACAATCGCTGCAGGGCGACATGGCATTAATTCGAAAATGTCACTGTCGACCGATGACGGACAACAAGTTAATATTCCTGCAAGTTTGCCCAAAGCACTGAAGGCCCTAAGCAAGGATTCTTACCTGAGTCAGGAGCTGGGAGAAGACTTTGTAAAAGCTTTCATTGCAAAAAAGAAAAAGATTTTGGGCTACATTTGTAGGCGCTGACACTTCACTTAAGATTCAGTGAAAACAGTATTTAAAATTGCCAACGAAACAATGCATAACTGAATTAATCAATTAGTCATAATCAAAATATTATATAGTTATAAACGGTCAAACGGCACATGTGTAATATGCCATGTGTAACCATGTCACAAAAGTTTGAGCCTAATCGGTTGAGAAATAAAGACGCCAGGTTGGGCCGCATTTTGGGCTTATTTATTTCTCTCTCTTTCTTTCTTTATCACGTCCCATCCTACATCCCGGTGTATGGTTTTAGATGCCCGAAATGATCTTTCTCCAGGTTGCCCTGTCCTGGCATTTTTTGTTTCCTTCAGTGAAAGTTAAATTTATTTGCTTTAATGTCTCTTTTATATCTTCTTCCCACTTTCTCCGAGGTCTGCCTTTTGGTCTTTTACCTTGAGTTTTAGCACTGTATACTGATTTAGCTATTCTATTGTCATTCATTTCTGTTTACATGCCCAAACTATCTTAATTGATTTATTTCCATCTTAGCTTCTATGGCATCTGCTTTGGTTTGATCTCTTATTGTTGTGTTGCTATTCATATTATCTTGATTAGAAATCGAATCAAGTTCATAATATTTCTTTGATTTTCTTCGCTTTACTTCTCAAGAAATCTTTATAATAATTCTTTGCTTGAGCTTTCATTATCACTCAAATAAACTTCATAATGTTTCTTTGTTTTAGCTCTCATTGGTACTCAAATAAACTTCTGAATATTTCTTTTTGTTATAGCTTTCAACGGAGCTCAAATAAACTTCATAATGATTCTCTATTTTAGCTTTCATTAACTCTCAAATGAAGTGTATAATATTTCTCATTATGCATATTTTAATCATGTAAAGCTGAAATGTTTGTGTGTGAAGAATTATCTATGTATGGTGAAAGTGTGTTGTATCTCAATGCCTTCTGCTCGGTTCTTGCCACTTGTCAGTTTCATCGGGACGGTAGAGAGGAGAGGGAGGAGAGAGAGAGGAGGAGGGGGAGTATGGGCTTTTGTTGCTTTCCTTGTTGCCATCTATCTTACATATTTATCAAAACATGTTTACGCTTATTTCCTCAAAAGAATTATGAATACAGGTGTATTTCTTAGAAAAGATTTTGTTTTCTATTTTTTTCACAACTGTGTCTGATTATTTCTTGTAAAATACGATGTTGGCTTGCTTCGAATCATAGCAATGTTGCTAAGTTCGACCTTGTGTCCCTTGAGGAGAGACTTGAATCATGCAGTTGAACAAGCGATCCACGTGCAAGTGGGTACAGGCATGAGTAGGGGACTAACTTCTGCGATAGACCAGCATCCTGCCCTGAAGAGGCTGTTCCATTTCATGCTGTAGAAATTGGCATAAGCTCCGGGTCTCTGGGACGTAACGGCTTTGAGGGAGATTTCACTTTTTTACTACGTATTATCGTCAGTGTGCATACATTGTGGCCAAAGTTTATTTCGGTGGTTTTGAGAAAAGCGAGAAAATATCATTTTTGTTTCGCGGTATATAAACTACATCATTCTGAGATGTGCGTCCATAATTATATCGCTCAGAAATCCCTCGGCGCATTTTCTCCTCATTTACTGTGACAACAGATCATAGTATGAGGAGTGCTGAAACGAGTCGGTTTCGTTTTCACCTAACTCTGAGTTAGACCAAAATGTTAGCCCATTGACGATGATTTTAAGTTACATACATAATATATCTATAATTATAAAACTGTACATCTCAAACTTTGAGGGCTCTAAACTCAGGAAAAACTGCACCAACAACATCAATATTTCGCACGTAGTTTTCAAATAGGCTGCTTTAGCTTCTTAGCCAATAAACTCTTAGGTCAAGTCAGTATTTTAATTGATTGGAAAAAAGATCGTTTTGCCTGCGATCCACGAAACTTGTTATTGTTATTGTTACTCACTCCTTCATTTCCGGTCATTATATGTGCATTGAAACGCCTGCCTAATCTAAATATCGAATAATGTACCGGAGCGGACCGATGCCCGGTAAAATATTGTGTAGTTCATAGTTGAAAAAAAAAAAGAATGTGGTAAAATAGTAATCAATATTATTAGTTTTTTCGTTCTGTGACCATTTTTGAAATCGTTACGTGAATTTCTTAAAGCTGAAAGAAATGTTGAGATGCTTAGCAATTTAAATGACAAACAATGTAATTTTTCACATCAAATCTTTATTGTGAAATACATTTTGCGAAAAGATATTCCGTTTTTGTAAGTCATTCAGACGTTTATTCTGTAGTATTCGCGATGTATTCCTGGGCGCATGTTTAATATAGTAAAAATCTGATATTTTCTTACTAATTGTGTTGGACATCGTGTATTTTGTTTATCATTGTTTGTGTTTAAAAAGGCCATGTAGCTGTCCCGTTAGCTAAAACACAGGGTGACCCAAGTTCAAATCCTGTCTAGACACAGTTTCTTTAGCAATAATCAGGCTTCAGGATGAGAAAAGCGCTATAAAACGGAAGTATGGCCCCTTTATGCCTGTGAAGGAAGCGTAAAGGGAACAACATTTCAAATAATATTCTTTGGTTCCAAAATTGTAATAAAAAATTACAAAGACAGTTAATGTGTGGCTCGTAAATTACCATCGTATGTCGTCCAAAACTTGTCTATGGGCCTGGGAAGACAGCAGAACAAGTGTCTTAACTCAGAGTTAAGGCATCTTATATGTAAGCAAACCGATTCTAAAGTATCGTATCTCAAGTTACGGTGGTTTTGCTTCAAAAATGTTAATGCTAATTAATGTTAATTCGTATAATTTTCTCTGGAGTACCTCCCATAGTCGGGCACACACTATCACTATCCCTGACCTTCACCATCCTCTACCGTACCCCGTCCGCCCCACCACCACCCCACGAAAATATCCCACCTTCACCCCTGCCCCCCTCACCCCTTCTTATCCCAGGAAAAGTTTGGTCCTTCTGGCAGTTCACACCCCGTGTGCTTATCTATGGTACTCAATGGGAGGCATCTTTGCACATTTTTTCACCTTCACCACTTACCGGAAGCAACTTTGCGCACGGTTTCTTACTCCTACGGAATACACCCTACTTCATCACTAAGGAGAAAACGCTTAAGACTTCGAAGCTTCGAAAGCATATCAGCTAGTGTTGATTGGCATTTCAGATAAATGGTCTACTCTATCCCCTTATGCATCGATACATTTGTAATTTGTATACATTTCGCACCTTTAGTGTGAATTTTGCTTTGATTGATACTTTCTTCCTTCATTCTCTATCATTTCTTCTTTCTAGATCCAGTGAGATATAGATCTAATCTTATAATTATCCTCTTTTTCATTCTTGTTTCCCATCTCACTCTCTCTCTTTCTCTCTCTCTCTCTTTCTCTCTCTCTCTCTCTCTCTCTCTCTCTCTCTCTCTCTCTCTCTCTCTCTCTCTCTCTCTCTCTCTCTCTCTCTCTCTCTCTCTCTCTCTCTCCTCTCTCTCTCTCTCTCTCTCTCTCTCCTCTCTCTCCTCTATACAGCACGTTATACAGCACGTTCTACAGCACGTTATACAGCACGTTCTACAGCATGTTATACAGTTATACAGTTATACAGCATGTTATACAGCACGTTATACAGCATGTTATACAGCACGTTGTACAGCATGTTCTACAGCACGTTGTACAGCATGTTCTACAGCACGTTGTACAGCATGTTCTACAGCACGTTGTACAGCATGTTCTACAAGATATACAGTTGTTCTACACCACGTTATACAGCATGTTCTACAGCATGTTATACAGCATGTTCTACAGCACGTTATACAGCATGTTATACAGCACGTTATACAGCATGTTCTACAGCACGTTATACAGCATGTTCTACAGCACGTTATACAGCATGTTCTACAGCACGTTATACAGCATGTTCTACAGCACGTTGTACAGCATGTTCTACAGCACGTTGTACAGCATGTTCTAGACGTTATACAGTATGTTATACAGCATGTTCTACAGCATACAGCACGTTATGTTTATACAGCACGTTCTATGTTATACAGCACGTTATACAGCATGTTTCTTTGGCAGCACGTTATACAAGATGTTATACAGTATGTTATACAGCATGTTCTACAGCACGTTCTACAGCATGTTCTACAGCACGTTATTACAGCACGTTCTACAGCACGTTATACATCACGTTCTATAGCACGTTCTACAGCATGTTATACAGCACGTTCTACAGCACGTTCTACAGCCTTTTATACAGCACGTTCTACAGCACGTTATACAGCATGTTATACAGCATGTTATACAGCATGTTATACAGCATGTTCTACAGCCTGTTATACAGCACGTTCTACAGCCTGTTATACAGCATGTTATACAGCACGTTCTACAGCACGTTATACAGCATGTTATACAGCACGCTATACAGCATGTTATACAGCACATTATACAGCACGTTATACAGCATGTTATACAACACGTTATAGAGCACCTTATACAACACGTTATACAGCACGTTATACAACATGTTATACAACACGTTATACAGCACGTCATACAACACGTTATACAGCATGTTGTACAGCAGGTTATACAGCATGTTATACAGCATGTTATACAGCACATTATACTGCACGTTATATAGCATGTTATACAGCACGTTATACAGCATGTTGTACAGCACGTTATACAGCACGTTATACAGCACGTTATACAACACGTTATACAACACGTAATACAGCACGTTATACAACACGTTATACAGCACGTTATACAGTATGTTGTACAGCACGTTATACAGCATGTTATACAGCATGTTATACAACATGTTATACAGCACGTTATACAGCACGTTATACAGCATGTTATACAGCACGTTATACAGCGTGTTGTACAGCATGTTATACAGCATGTTATGCAGCGTTATACAGCATGTTATACAGCACGTTATACAAGATGTTATACAGTATGTTATACAGCACGTTAAACAGCACGTTATACAGTATGTTATACGGCACATTATACAGTATGTTATACAGCACGTTGTACAGCACGTTATACAGCACGTTATGCAGTATGTTATACAGCACGTTATACAGCATGTATACAGTATGTTATAAGGCACGTTATACAGTATGTTATACAGTATGTTATACAGCACGTTATACAGCACGTTATACAGTATGTTATACAGCACGTTATACAGCACGTTATACAGTATGTTATACAGTATGTTATACAGTATGTTATACAGTATGCTATACAGCACGTTATACAGCACGTTATACAGTATGTTATACAGTATGTTATACAGTATGTTATACAGCACGTTATACAGCATGTTATACAGTATGTTATACGGCACGTTATACAGCACGTTATAGAGTATGTTATACAGCACGTTATGCAGTATGTTATACAGCACCTTATACAGTATGTTATACAGCAGCAGCACGTTATACAGCACGTTATACAGTATGTTATACAGCACGTACAGCATGTTATACAGCATGTTACAGCATGTTATACAGCATGTTATACAGCATGTTATACAGCATTTTATACAAGATGTTATACAGCACGTTATATAGCACGTTATACAGTATGTTATACAAGATGTTATACAGCACACTTTATAGCACGTTATACAGTATGTTATACAGCACGTTATACAGCATGTTATACATCATTATACAGTATGTTATAGCACGTTATACACTATGTTATACAGCACGTTATACAGCATGTTATACAGCACGTTATACAGATGTTATACAGCACGTTATACAGCACGCTATACAGTATGTTATACAGCACGTTATACAGCATGTTATACAGCAGTTATACAGCACGTTATACAGCATGCAGCATGTTATACAGCACGTTATACAGCATGTGATACAGCATACGTTATACAGCACGTGATACAGCATGTTATACAGCATGTTATACAGCACGTTATTACAGCATGTGATACAGCATGTTATACAGCATGTTATACAGCACGTTATACAGCACGTTATACAGCACGGCATATAGGTACGATATACAGCACCTTAAACAGCACGTTACACAGCATGTTATACATCACGGTATACAACACCTTCTAAAGCACGTTATACAGCATGTTATACAGCGCATCATACTTCACGGTATACAGCACGTTATGCAGCAGGGTATACAGCACGTTATACAGCACGTTTAACAACACATTATACAGCGTTGTATACAGCATGTTACACAGTACGTTATATAACACGTTATACTGCACAGTATACAGCACGGTATACAGCATGTTATACAGCACGTTATACAGCATGGTATACTCCACGTTATACAGTACGTTATACAGCACGTTGTACATCGCATTATATAGCACGTTATACAACATCTTATACAACACGTTATACAGCTACGCTATACAGCATGTTATACAGCAAGTTATACAATGCGTTATATAGCACGTTATACAGCGCAGTATACAGCATGTTATACAGCATTTTATACAGCATGTAATACAGCACATTATACAGCAGGGTATACAGCACGGTATACAGTACGGTATACAACATCTTATACCGCACGTTATATAGCATGTTATACAGCGCAGCATAGAGCATGTCATACAGGACGTTATACCGTGCATTATATAACACGTTATACAGCATGCGATACAACACATTATACAGCACGTTATACAGCACGGTATACAGCACGTTATGCAACACATTATACTGCGCGGTATACAGCACGTTATACAGCTATGTTATACAGCACGTTATACTGTATGTTATGCATGATCTTATACAGTAAGTTATATAGTACTTCATACAGTACGTAATGCAGTACGTTATACAGTTCATTATACACTACATTATACTGTTCATTATACAGTATGTTATACGTTTGTTATATGGTACGTGATGCAGTTCGTTGTACAGTAGACTGTACAGCACGTTATTTAGCTACGTTATACAGCATGTTATATTGCACGTTATACAGTACGTTATGCACTTCGTTGTACAGTAGGCTGTACAGCCCATTATATAGCTACGTTATACAGCATGTTATATGTCACGTTATACAGTACGTTATGCAGTTCGTTGTACAGTAGACTACATCACGTTATATAGCAACGTTATACAGCACGTTATATAGCTATGTTATACAGCACGTTATACAGTACGTTATACAGTTCGTTGTACAATAGACAGCACAGCACGCTATATAGCTCCATTATACATCACGTTATATAGCTACGTTATGCAGCACGTTATATAGCTCCGTTATACAGCACGTTATATAGCTACGTTATGCAGCACGTTATATTGCATGTTATACAGTACATTATGCAGTTCGTTGCACAGTAGACTGTACAGCACGTTATATAACTACGTTATACAGCACGTTCTATTGCACGTTATACAGTACGTTATGCAGGATGTTATACAGCACATTGTTTTTCTTTATCTATTTATTAGTTGTCATTCTACCTTTCGGTGTATGGGTTCAGATGTCCGAGGTGATCTTTCTACAGGATGCCCTGTCCTGGCATTTTATGTTTCCTTCAAAAAAAGTTAAATTTCTATGCTTCAATGCCTCTTTTATATCTTCTTCCCACTTTCTCTGAGGTCTGCCTTTTGGTCTTTTACCTTAGAGTTTAGTACTGTATACTGATTTAGCTATTCTATTGTCATTTATTCTGTTTACATGCCCATCTCAATTGATATGTTTCTATCCTAGTTTTTATGCCATCTGCTTTGGTGTGATCTCTTATTGTTGTGTTTCTGATTTTGTCTCTTTTAGTTTCTTCTAATACTCTTCTTAGATACTTCATTTCAGCTGCCTGTACTCTATTGTATTCTCTACTGTCTAAGGTCCAGGTTTCTGCTGCCATAGAGGAGAGTAGGACAATAAACTGTATTGTATACTGCCATTTTGGTTTTTGTTGACAATTCTTGCTTACCTACAAATGCTTTTCCTAGGCGGTTATATATTGTCATCGCTTTTTGGATTATCTGGCTGATTTCTTCTCTTAGTTTTCCCTCTGAGTTAATCATTACTCCTAGGTGAATGTAACGTTGAACTTGTTCTAAATTCTTCCTGCCCACTTTAAGATTTTGTGTTTTAGCTTCCCTAGTTACTAGCATTGTTTTGGTTTTCTTTGCATTTACTCTCATTTCTCTTTTATTTAGTTCATTGTTCATAATGTTGATATTCGACTGAAAGTCCCTTTATGATTTTCCAAAACAGAACTAAATCATCGGCAAATGAAAGCATTGATACATTTACTGGTTTGAGGTTCCACATACCTTTATTCACTTTCATAATTTTGAGGATGCCTTTGTGACTCAATCCATAAATGTGATAAACAAAAGAGGTCTTAGGATACAGCACTGTCTTACTCCTATATATACATCAAATTCTGCAGATATGTTTCCAGCTACTCTCACTGCACATGTTGGTTTATTGTAAAAACATTTAATGGCTTCTATTAAATTTTGCTCGATACTATGTGCTTTTAAGGAGTGCCATAGTTCGTCCCTCCTCACAGTGTCAAATGCTTTTTGTAAGTCAATAAAATACAGGTGCAAGTCAATGTTTCTCTCAAGGAATTCTTTTATTATTTGTCTAATTGTAAATATGTGGTCTTATACACTTCTTCCTGGTCTAAATTCACTCTGGTGCTCTTCAATCTGATCCTCTACTCTTTTCCTTAGTCTCATTTCCAGAATCGTCGCATATATATTTTTCCTGCAACGCTAAGTAGTGATATCCCTCTATAGTTTGACCATCCCATAGTTGATCCTCTCTTATGTGTTTGTACGACCGTTCCCTTTTTCCAGTCGTCTGGCACCTGTTTGGATTCCATGCTTGTTGGCATATTGCATGTAGTAGTTTGTCTGCCTCTCTCCCTTGGTTTTTAATCATTTCTGAACAAACTTGATCTGCTTCTGGGCTTTTCCTAATTTCATTTTTCTTGTAGCTGTTGGGATTTCTTCCATTGATATATCTACATCGTCAGCTGTCTCTCTGGATTATTTGTTAATCTTACTAATTAATCTTTATTCCTTGTTTCATACGTTCTGGATGGATTATGCAATTGGTGAAAATGCTTTCTCCATGTTTCCATGATTTCGCTGTCTTCTTTCATTATTTCTCCATTGACATTCTTAATTTGTCGTATTCGGCATTCTTTGGTCTTTCACATCCTCTTCATTGCCCCTCAGAACAACTTTTGATTCCCTTGATAGCTTTCTTGAAGTCTTTGTCCAAACTCTTCCCATTGTTCCTGTTTTGCTTTTCTAATTTCCTCTTTGGCGACAGTTCTTTTATTCACGTAATCTATCCTATCCTCTGGTCTTCTTGTTTCCAATTATTTCTTCGAGGCATCCTTCTTTTCTTTGATCTTAGTCTTGACATTCTTATTCCACCAAGCTGTTCTTTTCCTATCTCCTTTAATTTTTTTCCTACCACAGACCTCTTCAGTACAACTAAGGATTGTGTCTTTATACATCTGCCCCTTTTCTTCTTTTTGTGCTATCATTCAGATAGTCTTTTACTGGTAAATCGTTTTATCCTAGATTGGTATACCTGTTTTACTACTGGTTTATTTAGTTCCTCCATTTTGAGTTTACTAGCTTTCGTCCCTTTCCTTTTCTGTTTGTTTTCTTCAGTAAATAATCTGATTTTGGCAATCACTAGGTGATGATCACCAAATTTTTCTGCTCCTCTGTTTATTCTTGCATCCAATGTACTGGAAAATAGGGAGCTGCTAACTACTATGTAGTCTATCATTGACTTTTCACACCTGTCTTCATTTACTCTTGTATATTTGTGGATGTCTTTATGAGCAAAGAGGTGTTTGCTATTTTTATGTTATTCTTTAGGCAAAAATCTGTTAGTCTCTCTCCATTTGGAGAAGTTGTTGTGCCTCCTTCTTTACCTATTACTCCTCCTGACGTTTCTACAGTGTTGCCTTCTCTAGCGTTTATATCTCATAAAAGCGTTAATTCCTGTTTGGGTTTAAGATTCTGTGCAGCTATTTGTAAATTGTTTTCGAAGATATCTTTTTCTTCTTTAGTTGCGTCTTCGTTTTGGTCCATAAGCTATTAATAATTTAATTTCTCTTTCTTTTGGTTTACCATTTACCTCTAATAGCCGTGGACTTATAAATTTCCAACTTTCTAGTAGCTTTTCATGCCTTTTATGCACTAGGAGACCTACTCCTGCTCTAGCTCTATCTTTGACATCTACTCATGAGAAGATTAAAATTTTATTCAGTCCTACATTTTCTATGCCTTGTTCTTTTTTCTTTGTTTCTGTAAAGGCCAAAATATCCACTTTGAATTTTTCCATTTCTTCAACTAATTCTAACTCTTTTCCATTTATTGCCCTAACATTCCATGTTCCAAAAATCACAGTCCGTATTCGTTTCCAAGTTCGTCTTCGAAAGATCAAGCCGGTTATATTACAATAATTTCTCTGGATCAGTTTGGTTTTGGATAAGCAGGGTTAGCCCACTGTACCCTAGGTGGATGGTGGGGACTGCTACCTTGAGGCCTCCTACCAGGCCTTGTTATTTTCTGTCGGGGTTAATTCCCTTAACCTTGATTCAATCAAGACCAGCCTGCAAGGCAGTAGGTTGTTATTTTTGTCAGGGTTAACTTCCTTAGCCTTTGGTCGGCCAAGACCCGCATGCAAAGTAGCAAGAGACTCGTGGATGGCAGGATCATCTACTCCCCGTACCGGTGCTTACCTGTCCGCTGCCAGGACGGCACGTTATACAGCACATTATACAGCATGTTATATAGCACATTATATAGCACGTTATACAGCACGTTATACAACATGTTATATAACACGCTATACAACACATTATATAACACGTTATACAATACGTCCTACAACATGTCATAGAACACGTCATACAACACGTCATAGAACACGTCATACAACACGTCATACAACACGTCATACAATAGGTTATACAACACGTTACATAACACGTTACATAATACGTTATACAGCACGTTATAAAACACGTCATTCAACACGTCATACAACACGTTATACAAGATGTTATACAACACGTTATACACTACGTTATATAGTAACTTATGCAGCACGTTATAAAATACATTATACAGCACGTTATACAGTTTGTATGCAGCACGTTATAGAGTACGTTATATAGCACGTCATACAGCACGTTATACAATACATTATACAACATGTTATACAACACGTTACACAATACGTTATACAGCCTGTTAGGCAATATTTTATACAACACGTTATATAGTACATTTTACAGTATGTTATGCAGCGCGTTATTCATTCCGTTATATAAAACACGTCATTCAACACGTCATACAACACGTTATACAAGATGTTATACAACACGTTACACACTGCGTTATCTAGTAACTTATGCAGCACGTTATACAACATTTTATAAAAACACGTTATACAGTGTGTTAAACAAAACGTTATACAGTAGCTTATATAGCACGTCCTATAACAAGTTATGCAGTATGTTAAATAGTAAGTTATACAACACATTATACAGTGTGTTATATAATATGCTATACAGTACGTTATACAACACGTTATAAAAACACGGTATATAGTACGTTACACAGTACATTATACAGCACGTTGTACCACATATTATGCAGTATGTTATATATCACATTATACAGTCCGTCATACAACACGTTAGGCAGTATGGTATATAGCACGTTATACAGCACGTCATACAACACGTTAGGCAGTATGGTATATAGCACGTTATACAGCGTCATACAAACACGTCAGGCAGTATGTTATATAGCACGTTATACAGCACGTCATACAACACGTTAGGCAGTATGTTATATAGCACATTATCCAGTCCGTCATACAACACGTTAGGCAGTATGTTATATAGCACATTATGCAGCACGTCATACAACACGTTAGGCAGTATGGTATATAGCACATTATACAGCACGTCATACAACATGTTAGGCAGTATGGTATATAGCACATTATACAGTCCGTCATACAACACGTTAGGCAGTATGTTATATAGCACATTATCCAGGCCGTCATACAACACGTTAGGCAGTATGTTATATAGCACGTTATACAGCACGTCATATAACACGTTAGGCAGTATGTTATATAGCACATTATACAGCACGTCATACAACACGTTAGGCAGTATGGTATATAGCACATTATACAGCACGTCATACAACACGTTAGGCAGTATGGTATATAGCACATTATACAGCACGTCATACAACACGTTAGGCAGTATGTTATATAGCACGTTATACAGCACGTCATACAACACGTTATGCAGTGCGTTATATAGCACATTATACAGTCCGTCATAAAACACGTTAGGCAGTATGGTATATAGCACGTTATACAGTCCGTCATACAACACGTTAGGCAGTATGGTATATAGCACATTATACAGTCCGTCATACAACACGTTAGGCAGTATGTTATATAGCACATTATCCAGTCCGTCATACAACACTCTAGGCAGTATATTATATAGCACATTATACAGTCCGTCATACAACACGTTACGCAGTGCGTTATATAGCACACTATACAGTCCGTCATACAACACGTTAGGCAGTATGTTATATAGCACATTATACAGTCCGTCATACAACACGTTAGGCAGTATGTTATATAGCACATTATACAGTCCGTCATACAACACGTTAGGCAGTACGTTATATAGCACATTATACAGTCCGTCATACAACACGTTAGGCAGTATGTTATATAGCACATTATACAGTCCGTCATACAACACGTTAGGCAGTATGTTATATATCACATTATACAGTCCGTCATACAACACGTTAGGCAGTATGTTATATAGCACATTATACAGTCCGTCATACAACACGTTACGCAGTATGTTATATAGCACATTATGCAGTCCGTCATACAACACGTTATGCAGTGCGTTATATAGCACATTATACAGTCCATCATACAACACGTTAGGCAGTATGTTATATAGCACATTATACAGTCCGTCATACAACACGATAGGCAGTATGTTATATAGCACATTATACAGTCTGTCATACAACACGTTAGGCAGTATGTTATATAGCACATTATACAGTCCGTCATACAACACGTTAGGCAGTATGTTATATATAGCACATTATACAGTCCGTCATACAACACGTTAGGCAGTATGTTATATAGCACATTATACAGTCCGTCATACAACACGTTAGGCAGTATGTTATATAGCACATTATACAGTCCATCATACAAAACGTTAGGCAGTATGTTATATAGCACATTATACAGTCCGTCATACACGTTAGGCAGTATGTTATATAGCACATTATACAGTCCGTCATACACGTTAGGCAGTACGTTATATAGCACATTATACAGTCCGTCATACAACACGTTAGGCAGTATGTTATATAGCACATTATACAGTCCGTCATACAACACGTTAGGCAGTGCGTTATATATCACATTATACAGTCCGTCATACAACACGTTAGGCAGTATGTTATATAGCACATTATACAGTCCATCATACAAAACGTTAGGCAGTATGTTATATAGCACATTATACAGTCCGTCATACAACACGTTATGCAGTGCGTTATATAGCACATTATACAGTCCGTCATACAACACGTTAGGCAGTATGTTATATAGCACATTATACAGCCCGTCATACAACACGTTAGGCAGTATGTTATATAGCACATACAGTCCGTCATAAAACACGTTAGGCAGTATGTTATATAGCACATACAGTCCGTCATAAAACACGTTAGGCAGTACGTTATATAGCACATTATACAGTCCGTCATAAAACACGTTAGGCAGTATGTTATATAGCACATTATACAGTCTGTCATACAACACGTTAGGCAGTACGTTATATATCACATTATACAGTCCGTCATACAACACGTTAGGCAGTATGTTATATAGCACATTATACAGTCCGTCAAACAACACGTTAGGCAGTATGTTATATATCACATTATACAGTCCGTCAAACAACACGTTAGGCAGTATGTTATATAGCACATTATACAGTCCGTCATACAACACTTTAGGCAGTATGTTATATAGCACATTCTACAGCCCGTCATACAATACGTTAGGGCAGTACGTTATATATCACATTATACAACACGTTATGCAGTACGTTATATATCACATTATACAACACGTTACACAGTACGTTATATATCACATTATACAACACGTTATGCAGTATGTTATAGATCACATTATACAACACGTTATACAGTACGTTATATATCACATTATACAACACGTTAGGCAGTACGTTATATATCACATTATACAACACGTTAGGCAGATATGTTATATATCACATTATACAGCACGTTAGGCAGTACGTTATATATCACATTATACAACACGTTAGGCAGTACGTTATATATCACATTATACAACACGTTATGCAGTACGCGTTATATATCACATTATGCAACACATTAGGCAGTACGTTATATATCACATTATACAACATGTTAGGCAGTACGTTATATATCACATTATACAACACGTTATGCAGTGCGTTATATATCACATTATACAACACGTTATGCAGCACGTTATATATCACATTATACAACACGTTATGCAGTATGTTATATATCACATTATACAACACGTTAGGCAGTAATGTTATACATCACATTATACAACACGTTAGGCAGTACGTTATATATCACATTATACAACACGTTATGCAGTACGTTATATATCACATTATACAACACGTTACAGTGCGTTATATGGCACGTTATACTGTACGTTATATAGTACGTTATATTGTTTGTTAAATAGTATGTTATACAGTACGCTATATATCACGTTATACAACACATTATACAGTACGTTATATAGTACATTATACAACACGTTATATAGCATGTTATACAGTACGTTATGTAGCACGTTATACAATATGTTATACAGTACATTATATAGCACGTTATACAACACGTTATATAGCACGTTATACAGTCCGTTATATAGCACATTATACAACACGTTATACAACACGTTATACAGTACGTTATATAGCACGTTATACAACATGTTATACAGTACGTTATATAGCATGTTATACAACACGTTATACAACACGTTATACAGTACGTTATATAGCACGTTATACAACACGTTATACAACACGTTATACAGTACGTTATATAGCACGTTATACAACATGTTATACAGTACGTTATATAGCACATTATACAACACGTTATACAGTACGTTATACAGCACGTTATACAACATGTTATACAGTACGTTATATAGCATGTTATACAACACGTTATACAGTACGTTATATAGCATGTTATACAACACGTTATATAGTACGTTGTATAGCATGTTATACAACACGTTATACAGTACGTAATATAGCACGTTATACAATACGTTATATAGCACATTATACAACACGTTATACAGTACGTTATATAGCATGTTATATTGTGTGTTAAATAGTACGTTATACAGTACGCTATACAGCACGTTATACAACACGTTATACAGTACGCTATACAGCACGTTATACAGTACGTTATATAGCACGTTATACAACACGTTATTCAGTACGTTATACAACACGTTATATAGCAAGTTATACAACACGTTATACAGTACGTTATATAGCACGTTATACAACACGTTATACAGTGCGTTATATAGCACGTTATACAACACGTTATACAGTACGTTATATAGCATGTTATACAACACGTTATACAGTACGTTATATAGCATGTTATACAACACGTTATACAGTACGTTATATAGCACGTTATACACCACGTTATACAGTACGTTATATAGCATGTTATACAACACGTTATACAGTACGTTATATAGCACGTTATACAACACGTTATACAGTACGTTATATAGCACGTTATACAACACGTTATACAGTACGTTATATAGCATGTTATATAGTACGTTATATAGCATGTTATACAGTACGTTATATAGCATGTTATACAGTACGTTATATAGCATGTTATACAGTACGTTATATAGCATGTTATACAGTACGTTATATAGCATGTTATACAACACGTTATACAGTACGTTATATAGCATGTTATACAACACGTTATACAGTACGTTATATAGCACGTTATACAACACGTTATACAGTACGTTATATAGCACGTTATACAACACGTTATACAGTACGTTATATAGCATGTTATACAGTACGTTATATAGCACACATTAGAAAATTAACATAGTTATGATAAGAACATAAGTCGTCACACACGATTGATTAAGACGCCAACAAGGTGTACTTGCCTGGCTTACGATACGGCCAAACCTAACGTGTCAAAATGACCTTGCAATACCAAAACACGGGACAGCGAGACAATTGGACATTTTTTAGACGACGCTTAAGCTATTTTCTTTTATGCAATCTTTTACAATCTCCCCCATTGTGCGATTGCACGTATATGTATACATGTATGTGTGTGTGTGTGTAAGTGTGTATTTGTGCGTGTATGTGTATGTGTGTGTGTGTATGTGTGTATGTGTGTATGTATGTGTATTGGAGTGTGTATGTGTATGTGTGTATGTGTGTATGTGTGTGTTAATATTAACCTTTTAACGCCCTGTAACATTAACAAACGGAAGAGGAATAAATATCGATTTTGTCTCGCTTATTTTATAATAATATTAATGATAATATTAATAATAATGCTAATACTAATAATAACAATAATAACAATAACAATAACAATAATAATAATAATAATAATAATAATAATAATAATAAGAAGAAGAAGAAGAAGAAGAAGAAGAAGAAGAAGAAGAAGAAGAAGAAGAAGAAGAAGAAGAAGAAGAAGAAGAAGAAGAAGAAGAAGAAGAAGAAGAAGAAGAAGAAGAAGAAGAAGAAGAAGAAGAAGAAGAAGAAGAAGAAGAAGAAGAAGAAGAAGAAGAAGAAGAAGAAGAAGAAGAAGAAGAAGAAGAAGAAGAAGAAGAAGAAGAAGAAGAAGAAGAAGAAGAAGAAGAAGAAGAAGAAGAAGAAGAAGAAGAAGAAGAAGAAGAAGAAGAAGAAGAAGAAGAAGAAGAAGAAGAAGAAGAAGAAGAAGAAGAAGAAGAAGAAGAAGAAGAAGAAGAAGAAGAAGAAGAAGAAGAAGAAGAAGAAGAAGAAGAAGAAGAAGAAGAAGAAGAAGAAGAAGAAGAAGAAGAAGAAGAAGAAGAAGAAGAAGAAGAAGAAGAAGAAGAAGAAGAAGAAGAAGAAGAAGAAGAAGAAGAAGAAGAAGAAGAAGAAGAAGAAGAAGAAGAAGAAGAAGAAGAAGAAGAAGAAGAAGAAGAAGAAGAACAATAATAATAATAAGAAGAAGAAGAAGAAGAAGAAGAAAAAGAAGAAGAAGAAGAAGAAGAAGAAGAAGAAGAAGAAGAAGAAGAAGAAGAAGAAGAAGAAGAAGAAGAAGAAGAAGAAGAAGAAGAAGAAGAAGAAGAAGAAGAAGAAGAAGAAGAAGAAGAAGAAGAAGAAGAAGAAGAAGAAGAAGAAGAAGAAGAAGAAGAAGAAGAAGAAGAAGAAGAAGAAGAAGAAGAAGAAGAAGAAGAAGAAGAAGAAGAAGAAGAAGAAGAAGAAGAAGAAGAAGAAGAAGAAGAAGAAGAAGAAGAAGAAGAAGAAGAAGAAGAAGAAGAAGAAGAAGAAGAAGAAGAAGAAGAAGAAGAAGAAGAAGAAGAAGAAGAAGAAGAAGAAGAAGAAGAAGAAGAAGAAGAAGAAGAAGAAGAAGAAGAAGAAGAAGAAGAAGAAGAAGAAGAAGAAGAAGAAGAACAACAACAACAACAACAACAACAGCAACAACAATAACACGTTTAAGTATGCCCCTGGAAAGGCATGTGACCCTGGCGGTAGCACAGTAGATTGAGGATGTGACTCAACAATCACCCAAGAGACTCGAGTTTGATCCCCAGTTTGAGTGAATTTGGCATCGTAACTCATAGTCCTCATGTGTGTTGACCCAGCAGCGAAACAGTTTAGTACAGGACCGATAGCCCAACATAAGACCAAAGTTCAAATAACTTGCTTTCTATTGTTTTTCATCATTTTCTGAAGCAGAAATATTAGGAAATTATCCTACTAAAAGTTTACCAAAATCGAAGGTACAGAACATGAATTTTTCAGGGGTCAAATGTTACACTATGCAAATAAGAAACAAAATTGTGTTTTTACAATTTCATACGAGATTTGTTGAAGATATCACATTTCAATATGTTATAAAGCTAAGTGCCTAACAAAGGCGAATTAAAAGTTATAATAATTAATAATAATATGATCCTATGCTACAGAGGTAAAGAGCGTTTTCACAATTTTAAAACTGATTTTCTCAAGTGACATAAATCAACGCCATATTTTCTTACTTTCGTTTTATCTTAAAACATAAATATCCAACTAAAGCATACAGACATTTGTACAAATATACCTTATATATTAGATGTGTTTACCTCTCAAGTCAACCTATGTAGGTCAAAGGTCAGATATGCAAGTTAGCTATAAAAATGAGTTTCTTCAATTCTACACGGAATTTCTTGAAATTTAAAACATGTTATTTTATTATAAGCTCAAATAAATATATCAACTGCAATAGAAGTTAGATGAATTCATATCCTCATATTTTACAATGCTAAAGAAGTTTTTCCCAACTTCAAAGCCGATTTTCTCAAATAACATAAATCAACGTCATGTTTTCTTCTCTTCATTTTCGTTCAAAACAAATATTCATTTAAATTATATAACCATTCGCACAGATATAGCTAGATCTCTAGTAGTTTAATTTTTCGATGTATACATCCATTTACCCTCTCGGGTCAATATTAAGAGGTCAAAGGTCAAGGTATATAAGTGAGATCGAAACGTATCATATTGAAAGCTCTGGGTTGATTGTGATAATCGTAAAGAAAGAGATTATATGACTTTATATTAGATATTATCTATATATGCGTGTGTGTGTGTGTGTATGTGTGTATTGTGTACGTGTGTGTAGTGTTATGCTGTATTGTGCATTGGGTGCGTGTGTGTGCGTGTGTATGTGTGTATTGTGTACGTGTGTGTGGTGTTATGCTGTATTGTGCATTGGGTGCGTGTGTGTGTGTATGTGTGTATTGTGTACGTGTGTGTAGTGTTATGCTGTATTGTGCATTGGGTGCGTGTGTGTGTGTGTATTGTGTACGTGTGTGTAGTGTTATGCTGTATTGTGCATGGGGTGCGTGTGTGTGTGTGTGTATTGTGTACGTGTGTGTAGTGTTATGCTGTATTGTGCATTGGATGCGTGTGTGTGTGTGTATGTGTGTATTGTGTACGTTTGTGTAGTGTTATGCTGTATTGTGCATTGGGTGCGTGTGTGTGTGTGTGTGTGTGTATTGTGTACGTTTGTGTAGTGTTATGCTGTATTGTGCATTGGGTGCGTGTGTGTGTGTGTGTGTGTGTGTATTGTGTACGTTTGTGTGGTGTTATGCTGTATTGTGCATTGGGTGCGTGTGTGTGCGTGTGTATGTGTGTATTGTGTACGTTTGTGTAATGTTATGCTGTATTGTGCATTGGGTGCGTGTGTGTGTGTGTGTATGTGTGTATTGTGTACGTTTGTGTAGTGTTATGCTGTATTGTGCATTGGGTGCGTGTGTGTGTGTGTATGTGTGTATTGTGTACGTTTGTGTAGTGTTATGCTGTATTGTGCATTGGGTGCGTGTGTGTGTGTGTATTGTGTATGTGTGTATTGTGTACGTTTGTGTAGTGTTATGCTGTATTGTGCATTGGGTGCATGTGTGTGTGTGTATGTGTGTATTGTGTACGTTTGTGTGGTGGTATGCTGTATTGTGCATTGGGTGCGTGCGTGTGTGTATGTGTATGTGTGTATGTCGTTCGTGCATGAAATACCATAGGTGTATCTGTGTGTTTTCAGTCAGTACATGTATAACAACGTAACTTAAAATAATTGACATAGCCACAATCCTAACAAGTGGCAGACAGCACAAATACTGGTCTGTGATAAGAGTTGTGTAACAACAACAAAATGAGCGATACAAAAACCTACAACCATAATAACAAAAAATGAGGTTTTTGGGGGTTTTTTCATTGCATTGGTAAATTAGGTGATAACAATTTCATTCCTTAAACTTAAGGGACCACGGTGGTCCAAAGGCAAGGCTGGGCCTCGCAACCAAAAAGTCACGGGTTTGCGTCCGACAGGTCGAACATCTTACTCAAATTTTCGGGCCAACTTCCCCTCCTCCCCTCCCCTCCCCCATCTGGGTAGGTGGATCGACATCTATATAAGAAAGAGGTCCGTGCGCAGATCATAAAACTCCTGTGCACATTAAAGATCTGTTGGCTGTGTGTAGGTAGTACGGGCTAAAAATAGTGCCCAAAACCTTAAGATCACCTTTAGTTGTGGATGTTGATAAATCAAAGCAAACAAAACTTAAATTAAACGTTATGCGATATTACAACGAAAATGTGCTTTCCCTCTTGTTGAAGGCAGCAATGATAGATTATGGACAAATACGACGAATAGTTTGAATGAAATATACACTTCATTGTTTTATATACGGCTTAGAAAAAGAAACTCCATGTGGAATAAAAACAGCTTAAAAACGTAAAGGGTGATGAAAGAAAGAATTCAAGATTATGCATGACAATAACACTAATGACAGAGGTAAGAATTGATCGTGTTAAAAAGGGCATTAAATAGAGTGTAATAAGACTATGGACAAAGCAATAAGGTTATGAACATAATGGAGAAAGGCCTGTCAATCACATTTCCCGATGAGCACAACGTCAGCCATAGCATTGTGTCAAGATTTGAACGCAGTACCGCACGATCAGAAGTCCGTCTGTCAAGCAACTAGACTGCTGACATCACTGACTTATCAAATGCTAGGTAATCATATGTCATAAGCAGACAAAGCTTGATGTAACCTTTGTTTTATTGATTAACAATACGTCATGCTGTTATAACTAGAAAAGATCTTCACTTTCACATAACAACTAAGTAGAAAAGGCTCCCAGCACAGTGTAAAAGAAAACATCAAACCCAGCCGCCTTACATCAAATTTCTCTTGAGTGAGAGTTAGCTCGTGTCACCTTCATACAAAGTCATATGTCTCTTTTTATTATGTCTTTTTTTATTATGTCTCTTTTTATTATGTCTCTTTTTATTATGTCTCTTTTTTTATTATGTCTCTTTTTATTATGTATCTTTTTATTATGTCTTTTTTTATTATGTCTCTTTTCATTATGTCTCTTTTTAATATGTCTTTTTTATTATGTCTCTTGTTCATCGATGTTATATTTTGTTACGTGCTCTCCTGACATTCCACACACCCAATTGAGCTATTTAGACAGTGAGTTTCGCTGCTACTGCTACACCATAGATTCTAGATGTACACCCAGTGTTGGCCTTCAAGAAAATCATATGTACACCCAGTGTTGTAACGTATGTACACCCAGTGTTGTAACGTATGTACACCCAGTGTTGTAACGTATGTACACCCAGTGTTGTAACGTATGTACACCCAGTGTTGTAACGTATGTACACCCAGTGTTGTAACGTGTATGTACACCCAGTGTTGTAACGTATGTACACCCAGTGTTGTAACGTATGTACACCCAGTGTTGTAACGTATGTACACCCAGTGTTGTAACGTATGTACACCCAGTGTTGTAACGTATGTACACCCAGATGTACACCCAGTGTTGTGATGTATGTACACCCAGTGTTGTAATGTATGTACACCCAGTGTTGTAATGTATGTACACCCAGTAATGTATGTACACCCAGTGTTGTAACGTATGTACACCCAGTGTTGTAATGTATGTACCCAGATGTACACCCAGTGTTGTAATGTATGTACACCCAGATGTACACCCAGTGTTGTAATGTATGTACACCCAGTGTTGTAATGTATGTACACCCAGTGTTGTAATGTATGTACACCAGTTGTAATGTATGTACACCCAGTGTTGTAACGTATGTACACCCAGTGTTGTAAGTATGTACACCCAGTGTTGTAACGTATGTACACCCAGATGTACACCCAGTGTTGTAACGTATGTACACCCAGTGTTGTAATGTATGTACACCCAGTGTTGTAACGTAATGTGTACACCCAGTGTTGTAACGTATGTACACCCAGATGTACACCCAGTGTATGTACACCCAGTGTTGTAACGTATGTACACCCAGTGTTGTAACGTACACCCAGTGTTGTAACGTATGTACACCCAGTGTTGTAACGTATGTACACCCAGTGTTGTAATGTATGTACACCCAGTGTTGTAACGTATGTACACCCAGTGTTGTAACGTATGTACACCCAGTGTTGTAAACGTATGTACACCCAGCACCCAGTGTTGTAACGTATGTACACCCAGTGTTGTAACGTATGTACACCCAGATGTACACCCAGTGTTGTAATGTATGTACACCCAGTGTTGTAACGTATGTACACCAGTGTTGTAACGTATGTACACCCAGTGTTGTAACGTATGTACACCCAGTGTTGTAACGTATGTACACCCAGATGTACACCCAGTGTTGTAACGTATGTACACCCAGAATACACCCAGTGTTGTAACGTATGTACACCCAGTGTTGTAACGTATGTACACCAGTGTTGTAACGTATGTACACCCAGATGTACACCCAGCGTACACCCAGTGTTGTAACGTATGTACACCCAGAATGTATGTACACCCAGTGTTGTAACGTATGTACACCCAGTGTTGTAACGTATGTACACCCAACATATGATGTACACCCAGTGTTGTAACGTATGTACACCCAGTGTTGTAACGTATGTACACACCCAGTGTTGTAACGTATGTACACCCAGTGTTGTAACGTATGTACACCCAGTGTTGTAACGTATGTACACCCAGTGTTGTAACGTATGTACACCCAGTGTAATGTATGTACACCTGTTGTAACGTATGTACACCCAGTGTTGTAACGTATGTACACCCAGTGTTGTAACGTATGTACACCCAGTGTTGTAACGTATGTACACCCAGTGTTGTAACGTATGTACACCCAGATGTACACCCAGTTTGTAACGTATGTACACCCAGTGTTGTAACGTATGTACACCCAGTGTTGTAATGTATGTACACCCAGTGTTGTAACGTATGTACACCCAGTGTTGTAACGTATGTACACCCAGTGTTGTAACGTATGTACACCCAGTGTTGTAACGTGTACACCCATTGTTGTAATGTATGTACACCCAGTGTTGTAACGTATGTACACCCAGTGTTGTAATGTATGTACACCCAGTGTTGTAACATATGTACACCCAGATGTACACCCAGTTGTTGTAACGTATGTACACCCCATTGTTGTAATGTATGTACACCCAGATGAACACCCAGTGTTGTAATGTATGTACATCCAGTGTTGTAACGTATGTACACATGTTGTATTTTACACCCAGTGTTGTAACGTATGTACTTTGTTCATACAGTGTTGTAATGTATGTACACCCAGTGTTGTAATGTATGTACACCCAGTGTTGTAACGTATGTACACCCAGTGTTGTAATGTATGTACACCCAGTGTTGTAATGTTGTTTGTGTTGTAACGTATGTACACCCAGTGTTGTAACATGTACACCCAGTGTTGTAATATGTACACCCAGTGTTGTAACGTATGTACACCATCGTATGTACACCCAGATTACACCCAGTGTTGTAACGTATGTACACCCAGATGTACAGTTTGTACATGTACACCCAGAGTTGTTTCCTGTTGTAACGTATGTACATCCAGTGTTGTAATGACAGTGTTGTAACGTATGTACATCCAGTTTGGATTTTCTTTAACGTACACCCAGTTGTAACGTGACACCCAGTGTTGTAATGTATGTACATCCAGTTGTAACGTATTGTTGTAATGTATGTACACCCAGATGTACACCCAGTGTTTGATGTACACCCAGTTGTACACCCAGAACGTATGTACACCCAGTGTTGTAACGATGTTTGTAACGTATGTACATCCAGTGTTGTAATGTATGTAGCATTGTTGTAATGTATGTAAACTGTGCACCCAGAGTTGTAACGTATGTACATCCAGTGTTGTAATGTATGTACACCCAGTGTTGTAACGTATGTACACCCAGTGTTGTAACACCCAGTATGTACACCCAGTGTTGTAACGTATGTACACCCCCACCCAGAGTTGTAACGTATCCAGATGTTGTGGTACATTATAAACTGTAAACCCAAGTACACCCAGTGTTGTAACGTATGTACATTTGTAATATATTTGTAACGTATGACATCCAGTGTTGTAACGTATGAGCACCCAGTGTTGTAACATTGTAACGTATGTAATAGTGTTGTAACGTATGTACGCAGTGTTGTAACGTATGTACACCCAGTGTTGTAATGTTGTACAC
>JAXRKP010001379.1:62500-97500 GCA_037039925.1 Doris montereyensis | reverse complement strand
CAGAATATATTTTCAGTATTTAAAAAATATTTTACCACATAAATGTTATATAAACCTATATCTAGAATCAACTACATACATCGTCTACTCAGACTGATATTACCATCACTTCCCATTCAACGACTTTGCAGTTATGACAATCGTCAATATTGTTACTGTCCTGTTTCCCAAACAATATTGAGACTGAATTCAGTAAACGTTTGTTGCAAATTTCATAATTTGCATTTTGTCGTATCTACACATTCTCTTTTCAGTGGACATAAAACAGAAGAGGAAGAAGAAAAAGACGGAGAGGGAGATGAAGGAAATGGAGAAGGAGAAGGAGACGGAGAAGGAGAAGGAGAAGAAGAAGAAGGAGAAGAAGGAGAAGGAGAAGAAAGGGAAGGAGAAGGAAAAGGAGAAGGAGAAGAAGGAGAAGGAGACGGAGAAGAAAACGGAGATGGAGAAGGAGGAGAAGGAAAAGGAGAAAGAGAAGGAGACAGATAAGGAGAAGGAGAAGAAGAAGAAGAATGAGAAGGACAATGAAAAGGAGATGGAGAAGGAGAAGAGAAGAGAAGGAGAAGGAGAAGGAAAAGGAGAAGGAGAAGAAGAATGAGAAGGAGAATGAAAAGGAGATGGAGAAGGAGAAGAGAAGAGAAGGAGAAGGAGACGGAGAAGGAAAAGGAGAAGGAGAAGGAGAAGAAGGAGACGGAGAAGAAAACGGAGATGGAGAAGGAGGAGAAGGAAAAGGAGAAAGAGAAGGAGACAGATAAGGAGAAGGAGAAGAAGAAGAAGAAGGAGAAGGAAAATGAAAAGAGATGGAGAAGAAGAAGAGAAGAGAAGGAGAAGGAGACGGAGAAGGAAAAGGAGAAGGAGAAGGAGAAGGAGAAGAAGAAGAGAAGGAGACAGAGAAGGACAAGGAGAAAGAGAAGGAAAGGACAAGGAGAAGGAAAGAGTTGGAAATAGAATAGAATACAAAAGAACAGATAAGAGTAACTTTAAAAAACCCTGCAATAAGAGGATAAAATCTGTTTGCAAGTCTAGTTGATGAAGCAATGCTATTGTTGCGTGATCATAATATTACTACTTCAATATCTTTTTTAAAGGTGTTGATTTGATTTAATGAATTTGTCCAGCTCATAGCTTAGCATCATTAGCAAAGATGTTAATACTTAGAAGCCTTCACTGAAAATTCTTCAGATAAACGATTTAGAATTGTGAAGATATGTATGGCCAAACTATGAATTAGTTTTCTACGTTGAGAATGTGAGTTTCTAATTGTTATAGTAATTTACTTTAAGACCGTTAGAGCCCAAATCTAAAACATTTCCAGGTTTCTATAGCCTGAAGTGGAACAGGACGCTAGTCTGTTGCGTGTTTTTCCTCCCGAGTTAGTCCTGGTAGTAGCCATTTTCGCCTAGGTTGAGTAGAGAAAATGTGTGATAAGCGTCTTTCCCAAGGCACATAACATGTCTAACCTAGAATTGCTAGGATTCGAACCGTGGAACTCGCAATTCTAAGTTGAGCAGCCTAATCACTATGCTAATGACACAACCTATACCGATGTATATGATAATTATGATAATCTGTATGGTGGAAATTCTTGGACGGAAATACAAGTTAAGGCGTTTAAAAATGTACGTTGATTTGTAAATTGAATTAGTGGAAGTGGGACAGCTGCCTATGAGAAACTTTCGTGACCAATTCAAGAAACTAGTAGCTGCCTATGAGAAACTTTCGTGACCAGTTCAAGTCAACCGATCTGGGGCAATAACGCCAAAACATGAGATGATAAAACTTTTTTTTTTTTTTTTTTTGTGTGCATCCAACAGGGTAAAAAGTAAATATTTGTGTTGACAAAAATACCTTAGAAATGTCTCGAGCTTCACAAAGTCAGACCGTTTGGAAACAACATGAACAAAAAACATTTTGACATTCCATAATTGGTAAAACAAATAAAGGATTTTGTCAACAAAAAGTAGTCAATGACTTTCATCAGCATTTTCTAAAATCGTGAATTCATGTATAATATGATACTGATGGTTGTGGTGAGTATAACGATTTGCATGGGTTATGGTTGTGGTGAGCATAACGATTTGCATGGGTTATGGTTGTGGTGAGCATAGCGATTTGCATGGGTTTTGCTGGTAACAATCTTTAATGACAATATAAGGCAATAACCAAGAAGTTGAAAAGGAATTCTTAAAAAAAGATGTAAAGGTCCCCATTATCCCCCAGCTGCCGTAAATATTTGAGCCAAACGAATTAAAGTATACATATAATATATATATATATATATATATATATATATATATATATATATATATATATATATATATATATATATATATATATATATATATATCCGCCATATAGCATCAATCGGAATCCGCCAGACAGCATAATCGGAACTCAAGTACATACATGTGATTATCAGGCCTGGCCTATTCGTCCTTAGGATGGGCTAGAACCTTGACTGTCATTGCAGTCACCAGATTTAAGATATGGACTCTAACCTGGAATAAACGTTCCCTGAGTCAGCAGAATCGTGATGATATAGTACTCTAACATGCCATAAGCGTTTTAGTGGAATGCGTCATAGGCATAGAATTCACAAGGCGACAGAAATGCTTGCGCTCTGGCGTCACGAACTAGGCTACAACAACAAAAAGTGTGTGTGTGGGAAGGGGGAACAACTGACAAAATATGGTGAGATCTAAATCTATATTTTACATGTAACTAGATCTAGTCTAAGTTATATTTTAGATATATATCTATGTGTAGAAATCGAGAAATCTAGATCTAGATCTATATTAATGTTTTCATGGTACGAATAGGCCTGTTGACTCAGATGATGGTTATTCCTGGTCACAGTTTAGATCTAGATCTCGTGACTGCAATGAATGACAAGGCCCCAATTGCCCGTGAGTACGACGGCACACTCACTCAGCCATTGCAGTCACTCAGATCTAAAAAAATCTAGACTGACTCGGAGAAGGGGTTGGGGTTGTTCGGCAGGTGATTATTATGGCGTGTGTATCTGGGCCCTTTGATTGGATTATGGGCCTATCATGTCTGGGAACCAATCAGCATTTCTTTTCCTGGATTTTTAACAGGCACCATGAGCCGAATAGTCGCCCTTTTGTTTTGTTTAGGTTGGTTATTGCGAAGTTAGTCTGACAAACGCTGCTGTCTCCATTGAGATATAAATAGATTGCAATTTAATTGCCACGATAAAGACAACTGCGGCAATCAAAATCAAAGAGAAAATAAGGAAGATAACAAATATTTCCCAAGAAGTAGAAAAATAGTCGTTCCACATTCTTCAAGTTTAAATTGATATCGTTTGTTTCGTCTCCCTGTCCTGGGTGATTGCTTAATGCGTGCCGATCACTGTAGCGGAATTCATGAGCTGTTCGAGTCTCGCTGCGTTTTTTAATCAATGCTCATAGTCTCTGGCGATTGTTGGTCATAGTTTTCTGATAGAATGAACGTGATCTAATGACATAAAGTATGCACTGTTGGTTCCTCTTCTCTCCACTATTCTCAATTGAAAATGTACAGAAAAAGAAAACAAATCACTGCCATGAAGAAAAAGAGAATCAAAACATTAAAATATTCCATGAGGGTAAAAACATACCATCAAAATTTGGAAGAAACTACCACTGTAGTTTGGGCAAGTAAGTGAACATAAATCATGTTATTACATTCTAAAAATAAATAATTAATCACAATTGTTTAAAAACAATGAAATAAATACATTGAATTCCAACTGAATAAATAATCATGTGACGCAAATAACAACATCAAAACACAGTACTGAAATTATTTTTGTTGTTGTCATGGTTCAACAGGTTTCCTATAAATCCATTTTCTTTTTGGAGATAAAAGCATCTATAAACTCGCTTCCTAGCTCTTCTTTTTCAGATAGGCGTCCTCGTCCAATTTGTATAATGCGTCAAGGAGACTACAAGGATATCGACTTGAGTCCTCTCTTGCAGTTTCATTGCATTAGCAATGCCATGGCGCCCTGCAGCGATAGTCCCTGCCAAAACTAAATAAGGATTTGCAGCGCTGCTAGGGAGGCGATTTTCCAAATACTTCTCGTCACCATCTTGCTTGTGGCGAAGGCACGAACTCCTGTGGTGTTGGGAATAGAAGCCGAGAGACTTGCGAAGCGTATGAGTGAAGCGTCTGAGAAAATGGAAATAATTTCATGACTTTTATCTCTTTTCACACAAGGCATTATGTTTAAAAGAAAAGAACAGACAGAAATGTTGTTTTACTTCATTTTTCCTTAAAAATAAATAATTCCTTTCCTTTATGTCCTCAAGAGTTGAGGTGTATGCTCTATCTCTGAAGTTGCTTATCCTTTTCTGATTTTCACCTATTCTCCCATTGAATACTTTTTTCAACTCCAACAATCCCTCTCCTCCCACCCCTTCCCTCTCTGCCCCTCTACCCCCCCCCCTTCCTAATTGCCATTTCTTTAGGCTTTCCTAAACTTTGAGGTTTCTCACCAATATCAATTTATTTTATTATGTATTTACTGATACTTATTTTCAAGAAACAATGGTAATCTGTGTCCTGTTTACCAGACTCTCCATTGGGTTTGGAATAATAATAATAATACTTCTTTCTCTTCAGGTGGTAAAGAATGGTGATCCTTGAATTTGGATTTCATATTTCAGCGTCTGAACAAATCAATGGAGCAACCCAAAATGAACAACCCACATGAACAACTCAAATGAACAACCAACATGAACAGTCCACATGGACAAGCCACAGGCAAAATTCACAAGAACAACCAACATGAACAACCAACATGAACAACCAACATGAACAGTCCACATGAACAACCCACATGAGTCACAGTCCACATGAACAACCCACATGAACAACCAACATGAACAACCAACATGAACAACCAACATGAACAACCAAACAGTCCACATGATCCCACTGAACAACCAATGAACAACCAACATGAACAACCAACATGAACAACCAACATGAACAACCCACATGAACAACCAACATGAACAACCCACATGAACAACCCACATGAACAACCAACATGAACAACCCACATGAACAACCCACATGAACAACCAACATGAACAACCCACATGAACAACCAACATGAACAACCCACATGAACAACCAACATGAACAACCAACATGAACAACCAACATGAACAACCAACATGAACAACCCACATCAACACCCAACATGAACAACCAACATGAACAATCCACATGAACAATCCACATGAACAATCCACATGAACAACCAACATGAACAACCAACATGAACAACCCACATGAACAATCCACATGAACAACCAACATGAACAATCCACATGGACAACCCACATGAACAATCCACATGGACAACCAACATGAACAATCCACATGGACAACCAACATGAACAATCCACATGGACAGTCCACATGAACAACCAACATGAACAATCCACATGAACAGTCCACATGAACAACCAACATGAACAATCCACATGAACAGTCCACATGAACAACCAACATGAACAATCACATGAACAACCAACATGAACAATCCACATGAACAGTCCACTTGAACAACCAACATGAACAGTCCACATGAACAACCAACATGAACAATCCACATGAACAGTCCACATGAACAACCAACATGAACAATCCACATGAACAACCAACATGAACAACAAACATGAACAGTCACTGAACAGTCCACATGAACAACCAACATGAAAAGTCCACATGAACAACCAACATGAACAGTCCATGAACAACCAACATGAACAGTCCACATGAACAACAAACATGAACAATCCACATGAACAGTCCACATGAACAAGCAACATGAACAATCCACATAAACAACCAACATGAACAACAAACATGAACAGTCCACATGAACAACCAACATGAACAGTCCACATGGACCAGTCCACATGGGCAACAACATGAACAATCCACATAAACAGTCCACATAGACAACCAACATGAACAATCCACATGAACAGTCCACATGGGCAACAACCTGAACAATCCACATGAACAGTCCACATGGGACAACCAACATGAACAATCCACATGAACAATCCACATGAACAACCAACATGAACAATCCACATGAACAGTCCACATGGACAACCAAAATGAAAAAATCCACATGAACAACCAACATGAACAGTCCACATGGACAAAATGAAAAAATCCACATTGAACAACCCACATGAACAATCCATGAACAACCAACATGAACAATCCACATGAACAACCAACATGAACAATCCACATGAACAAATCAACATGAACAATCCACATGAACAACCAACATGAAACAATCCACATGGACAACCAAAATGAAAAAATCCACATGAACAAATCAACATGAACAGTCCAGCCATGAAGAGTGCCGCATGAACTTACCAATCTGAACAACCAAAACATACAGCTTCCGCGACTAACACATATTCAATAACCCACATGTACAATCCACATGAGCAATCCACATCAGTACTCCACATGGAGCAATCCACATCAGTACCCCACATGAGCAATCCACATCAGTACTCCATGAGCAATTCACATCAGTACTCCACATGAGCAATCCACATCAGTACTCCACATGAGCAATCACATCAGTACTCTACATGAGCAACCCACATCCAGTACTTCTCCCATGAGCAATCCACATCAGTACTCCACTCCATGAGCAATTCACATCAGTACTCTACATGAGCAATCCACAACAGTACTCCATGAGCAATCCACATCAGTACCCGCATGAGCAATCCACATCAGTACTCAGATGAGCAATCCACATCAGTACTCAAATGAGCAATCCACATCAGTACTCCACATGAGCAATCCACATCAGTACTCTACATGAGAAATCCACATCAGTACTCCACATCAGCAATCCACATCAGTACTCCCCGTACTCCCATGAGCAATCCACATCAGTACTCTACATGAGCAATCCACATCAGTACTCCACATGAGCTATCAACATGAACGACCAACTGGACAGCCCACATGAAGAACGCATATGAACAACACACATGAACAATCTGCATGAACAATTCACATAAACAAGCTACATGAAGAATCCATATGAATAACTAACATGAATAACCCACATGATCAATCCACATAAACAGCCTACATGGAGAATGCCATGAACAACCAACATAAAAATCCACATGAACAACGCATATGAACAACATACATGAACAACGCATATGAACAACGTGAATGAATAACGACATGAACAACATACATGAACAACGTACATGAACAACCCACATGGGCAACCCATGAACAATCCATATGAACAATCCACATGAACAATTCACATGAACAATCCACATGAACAATTCACATGAACAATTCACATGAACAATTCATATGAACAATTCACATGAACAATCCACTTGAACAATTCACATGAACAATCCACATGAACAATTCACATGAACAATCCACATGAACAATCCACATGAACACCACATGAACAATTCACATGAACACCACATGAACAATTCACATGAACAACTCACATGAACAATCCACATGAACAAACCACATGAACAATTCACATGAACAATTACATGAACAATTCACATGAACAATCCACTTGGAACAATCCACATGAACAATCCACATGAACAATCCTCATGAACAATCCATATGAACAATGCACATGAACAATCCACATGAACAATCCTCATGAACAATCGATATGAACAACCCACATGGAGAATGCACATGAACATAAATAACCTACATAAATAACTCACATAAACAAGTTACATAAACAACCTACATAAACAACCTACATAAACAACTCACATATACAACTCACATACACAAGTTACATAAACAACTCACATAAACAACTCACATAAAACAACCTACATAAAACAAGTTACATAAACAACTCACATAAACAACTCACATAAACAACTCACATAAACAACCTACATAAACAACCCACATAAACAACCTACATCAACAACTCACATAAACAAGTTACATAAACAACTCACATAAACAACCTACATAAACAACTCACATAAATAACCTACATAAACAACCTACATAAACAATCTACATAAGCAACCTACATAAACAACTCACATAAACAACCTACATAAACAACTCGCATAAACAAGCTACTTAAACAACTCACATAAACAACTCACATAAACAACTCACATAAACAACCTACATAAACAACCTACATAAACAACCTACATAAACAACTCACATAAACAACCTACATAAACAACTCACATAAACAACCTACATAAACAACTCACATAAACAACCTACATAAACAACTCACATAAACAACCTACATAAACAACTCACATAAACAACTCACATAAACAACCTACATAAACAACCTACATAAACAACTCACATAAACAACCTACCTAAAACCACCTACATAAACAACTCACATAAACAACTCACAAACAACCTACATAAACAACTCACATAAGCAACCTTCATAAACAACCTACATAAACAACTCACATAAACAACCTACATAAACAACTCATATAAACAACTCACATAAATAACCTACCTAAACAACTCACATAAACAACCTACATAAACAACTCACATAAATAACCTACATAAAAACAACTCACATAAACAACTCACATAAACAACCTACATAAATAACCTACATAAATAACCTACATAAACAACTCACATAAACAACCTACATAAACAACCTACATAAACAACCTACGTAAACAACCTACATAAACAACTCACATAAACAACTCACATAAATAACCTACATAAACAACCTACATAACAAAACTCACATAAACAACTCACATAAACAACATACATAAACAACCTACATAAACAACCTACATAAACAACGTACATAAACAACCTACATAAACAACTCACATATATAGCCTACATAGACAACTAACATAAACAACTCACATAAACAACCTACATAAATAATCTACATAAATAACCTACTTAAACAACCTACATAAATAACCTACATAAATAACCTACATAAACAACCTACATAAACAACTCACATAAACAACCTACATAAACAACTCACATAAACAACTCACATAAACAACTCACATAAATAACCTACATAAACAACTCACATAAACAGCCTACATAAACAACTCACATAAACAAACTACATAAACAACTCACATAAACAACCTACATAAACAACTCACATCAACAACCTACATAAACAACTCACATAAACAACCTACATAAACAACTCACATAAACAACCTACATAAACAACTCACATAAACAACTCACATAAAAACAACTCACATAAACTACTCACATAAACAACCTACATAAACAACTCACATAAACAACTCACATAAACAATTCACATAAACAACTCACATAAACAACTCACATAAACAACTCAAATAAACAACTCACATAAACAACTAACATAAACAACTCACATAAACAACTCACATAAACAACTCACATAAACAACCTACATAAACAACTCACATAAACTACCTACATAAACAACTCACATAAACAACCTACATAAACAACTCACATAAACAACCTACATAAACAATTCACATAAACAACCTACATAAACAACTCACATAAACGACCTACATAAACAACTCACATAAACAACCTCATAAACAACTCACATAAACAACTCACATAAACAACTCACATAAACAACCTACATAAACAACTCACATAAACAACTCACATAAACAACTCACATAAACAACCTACATAAACAACTCACATAAACAACCTACATAAACAACTCAAAACAACCTACATAAACAACTTACATAAACAACCTACATAAACAACTCACATAAACAACTCAAAACAACTCATAAACAACTCACATAAACAACCTACATAAACAACCTACATAAACAACCTACATCAAAAACCTACATAAACAACGTACATAAACAACTCGCATAAACAACCTACATAAACAACCTACATAAACAACTCACATAAACAACTCACATAAACAGCTCACATAAATAACCTACATAAACAACTCACATAAACAACCCACATAAACAACCTACATAAACAACCTACGTAGACAACCTACATAAACAACTCACATAAACACCCTACATAAACAACCTACATAAACAAGCTACATGAACACCCTACATAAACAACTCACATAAACAACTCACATAAACAACTCACATAAACAACCTACATAAACATCCTACATAAACAACTCACATAAACAACCCACATAAACAACCTACATAAACAACCTACATAAACAACTCACATAAATAACCTACATAAACAACTCACATAAACAACTCATATAAACAACTTTCATACACAACTCACATAAATAACCTACATAAACAACCTACATAAACAACCTACATAAACAACCTACATAAATAACCTACATAAACAACTCGCATAAACAACCTACATCAACAACCTACATAAACAACTCACATAAACAACCTACATAAACAACCTACATAAACAACTCACATAAACAACCTACATAAACAAGCTACATAAACAACCTACATAAACAACCTACATAAACAACCTACATAAACTACTCACATAAACAACCTACATAAACAAGCTACATAAACAACTCACATAAACAACTCACATAAACAAACTACATAAATAACTCACATAAACAACCTACATAAACAACTCACATAAACGACCTACATAAACAACTCACATAAACAACTCAACATAAACAACTCACATAAACAACCTACATAAACAACCTACATAAACAACCTACATAAATAACCTACATAAACAACCTACATAAACAGCCTACATAAACAACTCACATAACAAACCTACATAAACAACCTACATAAACAACTCACATAAACAACCTACATAAACAACCTACATAAACAACTCACATAAACAACCTACATAAACAACCTACATAAACAACTCACATAAACAACTCACATAAACAACCTACATAAACAACCTACATAAACAACTCACATAAACAACTCACATAAACAACCTACATAAACAACTCACATAAACAACCTACATAAACAACTCACATAAAAAAACCTACATAAACAACTCACATAAACAACTCACATAAACAACCTACATAAATAACCTACATAAACAACTCACATAAACACCTACATAAACAACCTACATAAACAACTCACATAAACAACCTACATAAACAACTCACATAAACAACCTACATAAACAACCTACAAAAACAACCTACATAAACAACTCACATAAACAACTTACATAAACAACCTACATATACAACTGACACAAAGAACCTACATAAACAACTCACATAAACAAACTACATAAACAACTCTCATAAACAACGTACATAAACAACTCACATAAACAATCTACATAAACAACTCACATAAACAACCAACACATAAACAACCTACATAAACAACTCACATAAACAACTCACATAAACAACTCACATAAACAACCTACATAAACAATCTACATCAACAACCTACATAAACAACCTACATAAACAACATAAACAACTTACATAAACAACCTACAAAAACAACTCACATAAACAACTCACATTAACAACCTACATAAACAACTCACATAAACAACCTACATAAACAACTCACATAAACAACCTACATAAACAATTCACATATACAACCTACATAAGCAACCTACATAAATAACCTACATAAACAACTCACATAAACAACTCACATAAACAACTCACATAAACAACTCACATAAACAGCCTACATAAATAAACTACATAAACAACCTACATAAACAACCTACATAAACAACCTACATAAACAACTCACATAAACAACTCACATAAAAAACTCACATAAACAAGCTACATAAACAACACACATAAACAACCTACATAAACAACTCACATAAACAACCGACATAAACAACCTACATAAACAACCTACATAAATAACCTACATAAACAACCTACATAAACAGCCTACATAAAGAACTCACATAACCAACCTACATAAACAACCTACATAAACAACTCACATAAACAACCTACATAAACAACCTACATAAACAACTCACATAAACAACCTACATAAACAACCTACATAAACAACTCACATAAACAACTCACATAAACAACCTACATAAACAACCTACATAAACAACTCACATAAACAACTCACATAAACAACCTACATAAACAACTCACATAAACAACCTACATAAACAACTCACATAAAAAACCTACATAAACAACTCACATAAACAACTCACATAAACAACCTACATAAATAACCTACATAAACAACTCACATAAACACCTACATAAACAACCTACATAAACAACTCACATAAACAACCTACATAAACAACTCACATAAACAACCTACATAAACAACCTACATAAACAACCTACATAAACAACTCACATAAACAACCTACATAAACAACTCACATAAACAACCTACATAAACAACTCACATAAACAACTTACATAAACAACCTACATATACAACTGACATAAAGAACCTACATAAACAACTCACATAAACAAACTACATAAACAACTCTCATAAACAACGTACATAAACAACTCACATAAACAATCTACATAAACAACTCACATAAACAACCCACATAAACAACCTACATAAACAACTCACATAAACAACTCACATAAACAACCTACATAAACAATCTACATCAACAACCTACATAAACAACCTACATAAACAACTTACATAAACAACCTACAAAAACAACTCACATAAACAACTCACATTAACAACCTACATAAACAACTCACATAAACAACCTACATAAACAACTCACATAAACAACCTACATAAACAATTCACATATACAACCTACATAAGCAACCTACATAAATAACCTACATAAACAACTCACATAAACAACTCACATAAACAACTCACATAAACAGCCTACATAAATAAACTACATAAACAACCTACATAAACAACCTACATAAACAACCTACATAAACAACTCACATAAACAACTCACATAAAAACTCACATAAACAAGCTACATAAACAACAACAACCTACATAAACAACTCAAAAACAACCTACATAAACAACTCACATAAACAACCTACATAAATAACTCACATAAACAACCTACATAAACAACTCAAAACAACCTACATAAACAACTCACATAAACAACCTACATAAACAACTCACATAAACAACTCACATAAACAACCTACATAAACAACTCACATAAACAACTCACATAAACAACCTACATAAATAACCTACATAAACAAGTCAACACATAAACAACCTACATAAACAACTCACATAAACAACCTACATAAACAACTCACATAAACAACCTACATAAACACCCTACATAAACAACTCACATAAACACCCTACATAAACAGCCGACATAAACTACCTGCATAAACAACTCACATAAACAACCTACATAAACAACTACATAAACAACCTACATAAACAACTGACATAAACAACTCACATAAACAACTCACATAAACAACCCACATAAACAACCTACATAAACAACTCACATAAACAACCTACATAAACAACTCACATAAACAACTCACATAAACAACTCACATAAACAACTCACATAAATAACTCACATAAATAACTCACATAAATAACTGACATAAATAATTCACATAAATAACTCACATAAATAACTCACATAAATAACTCACATAAATAACTCACATAAACAACTCACATAAACAACCTACATAAATAACTCACATAAACAACTCACATAAACAACCTACATAAACAACCTACATAAACAACTCACATAAATAACCTACATAAACAACCTACATAAACAAGTCACATAAATAACCTACATAAACAACCTACATAAACAACTCACATAAACAACCTACATAAACAACTCACGTAAACAACCTACATAAACAACTCACATAAACAACCTACATAAACAACTCACATAAACAACCTACATAAACAACTCACATAAACAAATCACATAAACAACCTACATAAACAACTCACATAAACAACCTACACAAACAACCTACATAAACAACTCACATAAACAACTCACATAAACAACCTACATAAACAACCTACATAAACAACCTACATAAACAAACTACATAAATAACCTACATAAACAACCTACATAAACAACTCACATAAACAACTCACATAAACAACCTACATAAACAACTCACATAAACAACCTACATAAACAACCTACATAAACAACCTACATAAAAAACTCACATAAACAACCTACATAAACAACTCACATAAACAACCTACATAAACAACTCACATAAACAACTCACATAAACAACCTACATAAACAACTCACATAAATAACTCACATAAACAACCTACATAAATAACCTACATAAACAAGTCACATAAACAACCTACATAAACAACCTACATAAACAACTCACATAAACAACCTACATAAACAACTCACATAAACAACCTACATAAACAACTCACATAAACAAACTACATAAACAACCTACATAAACAACCTACATAAACAACCTATATAAACAACTAACATAAACAACCTACATAAACAACTCACATAAACCACTCACATAAACAACCTACATAAATAACCTACATAAACAAGTCACATAAACAACCTACATAAACAACTCACATAAACAACCTACATAAACAACTCACATAAATAACCTACATAAACAACCTACATAAACAACTCACATAAACAACCTACATAAATAACCTACATAAACAACTCACATAAACAACCTACATAAACAACTTACATAAACAACCTACATAAACAACTCACATAAACAACCTTCATAAACAACTTACATAAAGATCTCACATAAACAACCTACATACACAACTCGCATAAACAACCTACATAAACAACTCACATAAACAACCTACATAAACAACTCACATCAACAACCTACATAAACAACCTACATAAACAACCTACATAAATAACCTACATAAACAACTCACATAAACAACCTACATAAACAACCTACATAAACAACTCACATAAACAACCTACATAAACAACCTACATAAACAACTAACATAAACAACCTACATAAACAACCTACATAAACAACTCACATAAACAACTCACATAAACAACTTACATAAACAACCTACATAAACAACTCACATAAACAACCTACATAAATAACCTACATAAACAAGTCACATAAACAACCTACATAAACAACTCACATAAACAACCTACATAAACAACTCACATAAACAACCTACATAAACAAGCTACATAAACAACTCACATAAACAACCTACATAAACAACCTACATAAACAACCTGCATAAACAACTCACATAAACAACCTACATAAACAACTCACATAAACAACCTACATAAACAACTCACATAAACAACCTACATAAACAACCTACATAAACAACCTACATAAACAACTGACATAAACAACCTACATAAACAACTCACATAAACAACCTACATAAACAACTCACATAAACAACCTACACAAACAATCTACATAAACAACCTACATAAACAACCTATATAAACAACTAACATAAACAACCTACATAAACAACTCTACATAAACAACTCACATAAACAACCTACATAAATAACCTACATAAACATAAACAACACATAAACAACTCACATAAACAACCTACATAAATAACCTACATAAACAACTCACATAAACAACCTACATAAACAACTTCACATAAACAACCTACATAAACAACTCACATAAACAACCTTCATAAACAACTCACATAAACAACCTCTAAACAACTCACATAAACAACCTAATAAAGATCTAAAAACAACCTACATACACAACTCGCATAAACAACCTACATAAACAACTCACATAAACAACCTACATAAACAACTCACATCAACAACCTACATAAACAACCTACATAAACAACCTACATAAATAACCTACATAAACAACTCACATAAACAACCTACATAAACAACCGACATAAACAACTCACATAAACAACCTACATAAACAACCTACATAAACAACTCACATAAACAACCTACATAAACAACCTACATAAACAACCTGCATAAACAACTCACATAAACAACCTACATAAACAACTCACATAAACAACCTACATAAACAACTCACATAAACAACCTACATAAACAACCTACATAAACAACCTACATAAACAACTGACATAAACAACATACATAAACAACTCACATAAACAACCTACATAAACAACTCACATAAACAACCTACACAAACAATCTACATAAACAACTCACTTAAACAACCTATATAAACAACTCACATAAACAACCTACATAAACAACTCACATAAACAACCTACATAAACAACTCACATAAACAACCTACATAAACAACTCACATAAACAACCTACATAAACAACCTACATAAACAACTCACATAAACAACTCACATAAACAACTCACATAAACAACCTACATAAACAACCTACATAAACAACCTACATAAACAACTCACATAAACAACCTACATAAACAACTCACGTAAACAACCTACATAAACAACTCACATAAACAACCTACATAAACAACTCACATACACAACCTACATAAACAACTCACATAAACAACCTACATAAACAACTCACATAAACAACCTACATAAACAACTCACATAAACAACCTACATAAACAACCTACATACACAACTCACATAAACAACCTACATAAACAACTCACATAAACAACTCACATAAACAACCCACATAAACAACCTACATAAACAACCTACATAAACAAACCATAAACAACCCAAATAAACAATCTACATATATAACTCACATAAACAACCCACATAAACAACTCACATAAACAACTCACATAAACAACTCACATAAACAACCTACATAAACAACTCACATAAACAACCTACATAAACAATTCACATAAACAACCTACATTAACAACTCACATAAACAACCTACATAAACAACTCACATAAACAACTCACATAAACAACCTACATAAACAACTCACATAAACAACCTACATAAACAGCCTACATAAACAACTCACATAAACAACTCACATAAACAACCTACATAAACAACTCACATAAACAACTCACATAAACAACCTACATAAACAACTCACATAAACAACTAAACAACCTACATAAACAACTCACATAAACAACTACATAAACAACTCACATAAACAACTCACATAAACAACCTACATAAACAACCTACATAAACAACCCACATAAACAACCTACATAAACAACCTACATAAACAACCTACATAAACAACCCACATAAACAACCCACATAAACAACCCACATAAACAACCCACATAAACAACCTACATAAACAACCCACATAAACAACTCACATAAACAACTTACATAAACAACCTACATAAATAACTCACATAAATAACTCACATAAATAACTCACATAAATAACTCACATAAATAACTCACATAAATAACTCACATAAATAACTCACATAAATAACTCACATAAATAACTCACATAAACAACCTACATAAACAACTCACATAAACAACTCACATAAACAACTCTACATAAAACAACACAATAAACAACCCATAAACAACTCACATAAACAACCTACATAAACAACTCACATAAACAACTCACATAAACAACCTACATAAACAACCTACATAAACAACTCACATAAACAACCTACATAAACAACTCACATAAACAACTACATAAACAACCTACATAAACAACCTACATAAACAACCCACATAAACAACAAACATAAACAACCTAATAAACAACCCACATAAACAACAAACATAAACAACCTACATAAACAACTCACATAAACAACTCACATAAACAACCTACATAAACAACTCACATAAACAACTCACATAAACAACCTACATAAACAACCACATAAACAACTCACATAAACAACTCACATAAACAACCTACATAAACAACCTACATAAACAACTCACATAAATAACCTACATAAACAACCTACATAAACAACTCACATAAACAACCTACATAAACAACTCACATAAACAACCAACATAAACAACCTACATAAACAACTGACATAAACAACTCACATACACAACCTACATAAACAACTTACATAAGCAACCTACATAAACAACCTACATAAACAACCTACATAAACAACTCACATAAACAAACTAAATAAACAACCTACATAAACAACCTACATAAACAACTCACATAAACAAACTACATAAACAACCTACATAAACAACCCACATAAACAAACTACATCAACAACCTACATAAACAACTCACATAAACAACCTACATAAACAACTCACATAAACAACTCACATAAACAACCTACATAAACAACTCACATAAACAACTCACATAAACAACCTACATAAACAACTCACATAAACAACCTACATAAACAACCTAATAAACAACTAACATAAATAACCCACATAAACAACTCACATAAACAACCTACATAAACAACCCACATAAACAACCCACATAAACAACCTACATAAACAACTCACATAAACAACTCACATAAACAACTCACGTAAACAACCCACACATAAACATCCTACATAAACAACCTATAAACAAACCACATAAACAACCCACATAAGCAATCTAATAAATAACTCACATAAACAACAACAACTCACATAAACAACTCACATAAACAACCTAAACAACCTACATAAACAACTCACATAAACAACCTACATAAACAACTCACATAAACAACCTACATAAACAACTCAAACAACCTAATAAACAACCTACATAAACAACTCACATAAACAACCTACATAAACAACTCACATAAACAACTCACATAAACAACCTACATAACAGCCTACATAAACAACTCACATAAACAACTCACATAAACAACCTACATAAACAACTCACATAAACAACCTACATAAACAACTCACATAAACAACTCACATAAACAACCTACATAAACAACTCACATAAACAACCTACATAAACAACCTACATAAACGACTCACATAAACAACTCACATAAACAACCTACATAAACAACTTAGATAAACAACCTACATAAACAACCTACATAAACAACTCACATAAACAACCCACATAAACAACCTACATAAACAACCTACATAAACAACCCACATAAACAACCCACATAAACAACCTACATAAACAACTCACATAAACAACCCACATAAACAACTCACATAAACAACTCACATAAACAACTTACATAAACAACCTACATAAACAACTCACATAAACAACCTACATAAACAACTCACATAAACAACTCACATAAACAACCTACATAAACAACCTACATAAACAACTCACATAAACAACCCACATAAACAACCTACATAAACAACTCACATAAACAACTCACATAAACAACCTACATAAACAACTCACATAAACAACTGACATAAATAACTCACATAAATAACTCACATAAATAACTCACATAAATAACTGACATAAATAACTCACATAAATAACTCACATAAATAACTCACATAAATAACTCACATAGACAACTCATATCAACAACATACATAAACAACTCACATAAACAACTCACATAAACAACCTACATAAACAACCTACATAAACAACTCACATAAACAACCTACATAAACAACTCACATAAACAACTCAAATAAACAAACTACATAAACAACCTACATAAATAACTCACATAAACAACCTACATAAACAACTCACATAAACAAACTACATAAACAACCTACATAAACAACCCACATAAACAACCTACATAAACAACCTACATAAACAATCCACATAAACAACAAACATAAACAACCTACATAAACAACCCACATAAACAACAAACATAAACAACCTACATAAACAACTCACATAAACAACTCACATAAACAACCTACATAAACAACTCACATAAACAACTCACATAAACAACCTACATAAACAACCTACATAAACAACTCACATAAATAACTCACATAAACAACCTACATAAACAACCTACATAAACAACTCACGTAAATAACCTACATAAACAACTCACATAAACAACTCACATAAACAACCTACATAAACAACCTACATCAACAACCTACATAAACAACCTACATAAACAACCTACATAAACAACTCACATAAACAACCTACATAAACAACTCACATAAACAAACTACATAAACAACCTACATAAACAACCTACATAAACAACTCACAGAAACAACCTACATAAACAACTCACATAAACAACCTACATAAACAACCTACATAAACAACTCACATAAACAAACTAAATAAACAACCGACATAAACAACCTACATAAACAACTCACATAAACAAACTACATAAACAACCTACATAAACTACCCACATAAACAAACTACATAAACAACCTACATAAACAACTCACATAAACAAACTACATAAACAACCTACATAAACAAACTACATAAACAACTCACATAAACAAACTACATAAACAAACTACATAAACAACTCACATAAACAACCTACATAAACAAACTACATAAACAACTCACATAAACAACCTACATAAACAAACTACATAAACAACTCACATAAACAAACTACATAAACAACCTACATAAACAACTCACATAAACAAACTACATAAACAAACTACATAAACAACCTACCTAAACAAACTACATACACAACCTACATAAACAACTCACATAAACAAACTACATAAACAACCTACATAAACAAGCTACATAAACAACTCACATAAACAACCTACATAAACAACTCACATAAACAACCTACATAAACAACTCACATAAACAACTCACATAAACAACCCACATAAACAACCTACATAAACAACTCACATAAACAACCCACATAAACAACCTACATAAACAACTCACATAAACAACTTACATAAACAACCTACATAAACAACTCACATAAACAACTCACATAAATAACTTACATAAATAACTCACATAAATAACTCACATAAATAACTCACATAAATAACTGACATAAATAACTCACATAAATAACTCACATAAATAGCTCAAATAAATAACTCACATAAATAACTCACATAAACAACTCATATCAACAACCTACATAAACAACTCACATAAACAACTCACATAAACAACCTACATAAACAACCTACATAAACAACTCACATAAACAACCTACATAAACAACCTACATAAACAACTCACATAAAGAAAACTACATAAACAACCTACATAAACAACTCACATAAACAACCTACATAAACAACTCACATAAACAAACTACATAAACAACCTACATAAACAACCTACATAAACAACCCACATAAACAACAAACATAAACAATCTACATAAACAACCCACATAAACAACAAACATAAACAACCTACATAAACAACCCACATAAACAACAAACATAAACATCCTACATAAACAACCCACATAAACAACAAATATAAACAACCTACATAAACAACTCACATAAACAACTCACATAAACAACCTACATAAACAACTCACATAAACAACTTACATAAACAACCTACATAAACAACCTACATAAACAACTCACATAAACAACTCACATAAACAACCTACATAAACAATCTACATAAACAACTCACATAAATAACCTACATAAACAACGTACATAAACAACCTACATAAACAACCTACATAAACAACTCACATAAACAACCTACATAAACAACCTACATAAACAACTCACATAAACAACCTATAAACAACCTACATAAACAACCTACATAAACAACCTACATAAACAACCTACATAAACAACCTACATGAACAACCTACATAAACAACCTCACATAAACAACCTACATAAACAACCTACATAAACAACCTACATAAACAACTCACATAAACAACCTACATAAACAACCTACATAAACAACCTACATAAACAACTCACATAAACAACCTACATAAACAACTCACATAAACAACCTACATAAACAACCTACATAAACAACTCACATAAACAACCTAAATAAACAACCTACATAAACAACCTACATAAACAACTAACATAAACAACCTACATAAACAACCTACATAAACAACCCACATAAACAAACTACATAAACAACCTACATAAACAACTCACATAAACAACCTACATAAACAACTCATAAACAACTCACATAAACAACCTACATAAAACAACTCACATAAATAACCTAAACAACCTAAACAACTCACATAAACATAAACAACTCATAAACATAAACAACCTACATAAACAACCTACATAAACAACTCACATAAACAACCTACATAAACAACCTACATAAACAACTCACATAAACAAACTCCGACATAAACAACCTACATAAACAACTGACATAAACAACCTACATAAACAACCTACATAAACAACCCACATAAACAAACTACATAAACAACCTATAAACAACTCACATAAACAAACTACTAAACAACCTAAAAACAAACTACATAAACAACTCACATAAACAAACTACATAAACAACATAAACAACTCACATAAACAACCTACAAAACAAACTAATAAACAACTCACATAAACAAACTACATAAACAAACTACATAAACAACTCACATAAACAAACTACATAAACAACTCACATAAACAACTCACATAAACAAACTACATAAACAACCTACATAAACAAACTCACAACCTAATAAACAACCTACATAAACAACTCACATAAACAAACTACATAAACAACCTACATAAACAAGCTACATAAACAACTCACATAAACAACCTACATAAACAACTGACATAAACAACCTACATAAACAACTCACATAAACAACTCTACATAAATAATAAACAACTCACATAAACAACCTACATAAACAACCTACATAAACAACTAACATAAACAACCCACATAAACAACCTACATAAACAACCTACATAAACAACCTACATAAAACAACCCACATAAACAACCCACATAAACAACCCACATAAACAACTCACATAAACAACTCACATAAACAACTCATGTAAACAACCCACATAAACAACCTCAAACAACCTAAGAAACAAACCACATAAACAACCCACATAAACAATCGACATAAATAACATAAACAACCTACATAAACAACAATAAACAACTCACATAAATAACTCACATAAACAACCTACATAAACAACACACATAAACAACCTACATAAACAACTCACATAAACAACCTACATAAACAACTCACATAAACAACCTACATAAACAACTCATATAAACAACCTACAAAACAACTCACATAAACAACCTACATAAACAACTCACATAAACAACTCACATAAACAACCTACATAAATAACCTACATAAACAACCCACATAAACAACCTACATAAACAACTCACATAAACAACTCACATAAACAACTCACAAAACAACCTACATAAACAACTCACATAAACAACCTACATAAACAACTCACATAAACAACTCACATAAACAACCTACATAAACAACTCACATAAACAACTCACATAACCAACCTACATAAACAACTCACATAAACAACTCACATAAATAACTCACATAAATAACTCACATAAATAACTGACATAAATAACTCACATAAATAACTCACATAAATAACTCACATAAATAACTCACATAAATAACACATAAACAACTATCAACAACCTACATAAACAACTCACATAAACAACTCACATAAACAACCTACATAAACAACCTACATAAACAACTCACATAAACAACCTACATAAAAACAACTCAACACATAAACAAACTACATAAACAACCTACATAAACAACTCACATAAACAACCTACATAAACAACTCACATAAACAAACTACATAAACAACAAACATAAACAACCTACATAAACAACCCACATAAACAACAAACATAAACAACCTACATAAACAACCTATAAACAACAAACATAAACAACCTACATAAACAACCCACATAAACAACAAACATAAACAACCTACATAAACAATCCACATAAACAACAAACATAAACAACTTACATAAACAACTCACATAAACAACTCACATAAACAACCTACATAAACAACTCACATAAACAACTCAAATAAACAACCTACATAAACAACCTCATAAACAACTCACATAAACAACTCACATAAACAACCTACATAAACAACCTACATAAACAACTCACATAAATAACCTACATAAACAACTCACATAAACAACTCACATAAACAACCTACATAAACAACCTACATAAACAACCTACATAAACAACCTACATAAACAACTCACATAAACAAACTACATAAACAACCTACATAAACAAGCTACATAAACAACTCACATAAACAACCTACATAAACAACTCACATAAACAACCTACATAAACAACCTACATAAACAACTCACATAAACAAACTAAATAAACAACCGACATAAACAACCTACATAAACAACTGACATAAACAAACTATATAAACAACCTACATAAACAACCCACATAAACAAACTACATAAACAACCTACATAAACAACTCACATAAACAAACTACATAAACAACCTACATAAACAAACTACATAAACAACTCACATAAACAAACTACATAAACAAACTACATAAACAACTCACATAAACAACCTACATAAACAAACTACGTAAACAACTCACATAAACAAACTACATAAACAAACTACATAAACAACTCACATAAACAAACTACATAAACAACCTACATAAACAACTCACATAAACAAACTACATAAACAACCTACATAAACAAACTACATACACAACCTACATAAACAACCTACATAAACAACTCACATAAACAAACTACATAAACAACCTACATAAACAAGCTACATAAACAACTCACATAAACAACCTACATAAACAACTGACATAAACAACCTACATAAACAACTCACATAAACAACCTATATAAACAACCTACATAAACAACCTACATAAACAACCTATATAAACAACCTACATAAACAACCTACATAAACAACCTATATAAACAACCTACATAAACAACCTACATAAACAAACTACATAAACAACCTACATAAACAACCGACATAAACAACCCACATAAACAACCCACATTGACAATCTACATGTACAACCCACATGAACAAGCCTTCTTAACAACCCATATGAACAAACCATATGAGCAACCCTGAGACTTTTCTTGCTTCATTTACATTTAGGAATCTGAGTTCTGGGTGTCATCTGTGTCGATTAAAAAAAAACCCCAACAACATTGCTGAAAGTTTTGGGGATTTCTACTTTATCATTGATTTTTTTTTGTGTGTGGCTTAATTGAGATTCACCTGCTGACCATTGTGACGATGTCAGGGTTTAATATTGAAAGGAAAGTCGCGCTAGTGGAGGAAGGCGAGTGAGGGGGGGGAGAGTGTATTAGTTGGTTACCTGTAGCAGTTTTCTGTGGGACAATAGAGTGCCATCAAAGCGGGAAGGTGATCGTGAATGCCTGCTGCCCATTGATAGGCTAAGGTTGAAACTCCAATCGGTTTAGTGTTAAATACGTTGACGTTTTGCGACGATCGCAAATAATGGTTCATGTGCATGGTTCGCGTGAAGTCAGTGCCGATGTTCTCATTGTAGGAAGAGAAACTTGCCTTCATTCCTTTCTTCTTAAAGAAGTAGCTGGCTTCCTTCTTGAACCGTGCAGCCATATCTACTCCCTGAAATAAATACGATAACAAAATGGAAGAAGAAAAGATGAAAATGGTACAGAGGTTGGCCTTTATTGGAATTTACCCTTTTTCAGCCATATACAGTGATTGTAGGGAAAATTAAAACGAAATGTTTATGTGAGTGAAAGACGAGTGTGGAAGAGTGAAAGGAAAAAATATATCTATCAGTGGCGATCATCAATCTTTGGGCGACAGGAAGTCAACACCAGGTTTTGTTTGTTTGCTTGTTTGTTTGTTTGTTTGTTTGTTTCATTGTAATTTACCCTGTCAACCATAGGCGGTGATTTCAGGGTGAATAAAAAACGGAAATAGCAAGATGAAATCAAATAGCACCGGCCAACCAACAACACTCCCCCCCCTCGACAATAGCACAATTTAGACAAGAGAAAAGAAAGAAATACAAGTAGATTTAAGTAAAGCAAAGAAAGACAGAGGGGAAACAAGTAGATCTAAGAAAAAGCAAAGAAAGACAAAGGGAAAACAAGTAGATCTAAGTAAAACAAAGAAAGACAAAGGGAAAACAAGTAGATCTAAGTAAAACAAAGAAAGACAGAGGGAAAAACAAGAAAGACAAAGAAAGACAAAGAAAACAAGTAGATCTAAGTAAAGCAAAGAAAGACAAAGGAAAACAAGTAGATCTAAGTAAAACAAAGAAAGACAAAGGGAAAACAAGTAGATCTAAGTAAAACAAAGAAAGACAAAGGGAAAACAAGTAGATCTAAGTAAAACAAAGAAAGACAAAGGGAAAACAAGTAGATCTAAGTAAAGCAAAGAAAGACAAAGGGAAAACAAGTAGATCTAAGTAAAACAAAGAAAGACAAAGGGAAAACAAGTAGATCTAAGTAAAACAAAGAAAGACAAAGGGAAAACAAGTAGATCTAAGTAAAACAAAGAAAGACAGAGGGCAAACAAGTAGATCTAAGTAAAACAAAGAAAGACAAAGGGAAAACAAGTAGATCTAAGTAAAACAAAGAAAGACAAAGGGAAAACAAGTAGATCTAAGTAAAACAAAGAAAGACAAAGGGATAACAAGTAGATCTAAGTAAAGCAAAGAAAGACATAGGTTTGTTAAGTGTCTTTCCCAGGGACCATAACGTCGGATCTAGCTTTACTAGGATTCGAACCCAGGAACAGCTCTGTGACTTACCTTAAGCCTTTGTCAAAAAGTCAAAACGCATTCAAACTGAGACGGGCCGGCCTCACAGTGGAACGTAGCACAAGAAACGCCGGTGTCTTTCAGAGCAGTCAACAAATCCAACATCATCTCCTTTGTTCATTGGAAGAAACACAAATACACATAAGAGATTGTGGGGGTTGTTTTAAGGTGGGGGAGGGGGGTTATTAAAACACCTGAAGTGGTGATATCAGGTGGATTAAGACAAAAAAACAACCTGAGTGTTGAAAGAGTTGATGGAAAGCTGTAGGACCTCTTGGACACCTTACCTCTGGACCACCAAGTCCTTCGGGTATGATTCATTACAACCAAGTCCTCCAGGTATGGGTCATTACAACCAAGTCCTCCAGGTATGGGTCATTACAACCAAGTCCTCCGGGTATGGGTCATTACAACCAAGTCCTCCAGGTATGGGTCATTACCACCAAGTCCTCCAGGTATGTGTCTTTACAACCAAGTCATCCGGGTATGAGTCTTTACAACCGAGTCCTCCAGGTATGGGTAATTACAACCAAGTCCTCCAGGTATGGGTAATTACAACCAAGTCCTCCAGGTATGGGTAATTACAACCAAGTCCTCCGGGCATGGGTCTTTACAACTAAGTCCTCCAGGTATGGGTAATTACAACCAAGTCATCCGGGTATGGGTAATTACAACCAAGTCATCCGGGTATGGGTAATTACAACCAAGTCATCCGGGTATGGGTAATTACAACCAAGTCATCCGGATATGGGTAATTACAACCAAGTCATCCGGGTATGGGTAATTACAACCAAGTCATCCGGTATGGGTAATTACAACCAAGTCATCCGGGTATGGGTAATTACAACCAAGTCCTCCAGGTATGGGTAATTACAACCAAGTCCTCCAGGTATGGGTCTTTACAACCAAGTCCTCCAGGTATGGGTCATTACAACCAAGTGCTGCGGTATGGGTCTTTACAACCAAGTGCTGCGGGTATGGGTCATTACAACCAAGTGCTGCGGGTATGGGTAATTACAACCAAGTCCTCCGGGTATGGGTCATTACAACCAAGTCATCCGGGCATGGGTCATTACAACCAAGTCCTCCGGTATGGGTCATTACAACCTAAGTCCTCCAGGTATGGGTCATTACAACCAAGTCCTCCAGGTATGGGCCATTACAACCAAGTCATCCGGGTATGGGTCATTACAACCAAGTCCTCCAGGTATGGGTCATTACAACCAAGTCATCCGGGTATGGGTCTTTACAACCAAGTCCTCCAGGTATGGGTCATTACAACCAAGTCCTCCAGGTATGGGTAATTACAACCAAGTCCTCCAGGTATGGGTAATTACAACCAAGTCCTCCGGGTATGGGTCATTACCACCAAGTGCTGCGGGCATGGGTCATTACAACCAAGTCCTCCGTACATGGATCATTATCACCAAGTCCTCTGTACATGGATCATTACAAACAAGTCCTCCGTATATGGATCATTACAACCAAGTCCCCCCGTATATGGATCCTTACAACCAAGTCCTCCGTACATGGATCATTCCAACCAAGTCCTCCGTACATGGATCATTACAAACAAGTCCTCCGTACATGGATCATTCCCAACCAAGTCCTCTGTACATGGATCATTACAACCAAGTCCTCCGTACATAGATCATTTCAACCAAGTCCTCTGTACATGGATCATTACAAATAAAGTTCTCCATAAATGGATCATTACAAACAAGTCCTCCGTACATGGATCATTATCACCAAGTCCTCCGTATATGGATCATTACAATCAAGTCCCCGTACATGGATCATTACAACAAGTCCTCCGTACATGGATCATTCCAACCAAGTCCTCTGTACATGGATCATTACAACCAAGTCCTGCGTATATGGATCATTACAAACAAGTCCTCCATACATGGATCATTTCAAACAAGTCCTCTGTACATGGATCATTACAACCAAGTCCTCCATAGATGGATCATTACAAACAAGTCCTCCACCTATATGGATCATTACAAACAAGTCCTCCGTACATGGATCATTTCAACCTCTGTACATGGATCATTACAACCAAGTCCTCCGTACATGGATCATTACAACCAAGTCATCCTTACATGGATCATTACAACCAAGTCCTCTGTACATGGATCATTACAACCAAGTCCTCTGTACATGGATCATTACAACCAAGTCCTCCATACATGGATCATTACAAACAAGTCCCCCGTATATGGATCATTACAAACAAGTCCTCCGTACATGGATCATTACAACCAAGTCCTCTGTACATGGATCATTACAACCAAGTCCTCTGTACATGGATCATTACAACCAAGTCATCCGTACATGGATCATTACAACTAAGTCCTCCGTACATGGATCATTACAAACAAGTCCTTCGAAATGAGTCATTACCACCAAGTTCTAGGAGGATTTGGTGGTAATTACCCATTCCCATGGGACTTGGTGGTAATGACTACCTAAGTCCTCTAGGAATGGGTAATTACCACCAACAAGTCCTATGCAAATGGGTCATTACCACCAAGTCCTCCGGGAATGGGGTCATTACCACCAAGTCCTTTAGGAATAGGTCATTACCACCAGGTCCTCTTGGAATGGGTCATTACCATCAGGTCCTCTTGGAATTGGTCATTACCATCAAGTCCTCTGGGAAAGGATCATTACAAACAAGTCCTTCGGGAATGAGTCATTACGACCAAGTCCTCTGCGAATGGGTCATTACCAGCAAGTCCTCCGGGAATAGGTCATTACAAACAAGTCCTTGGGAATGGGTCATTACCACCAAGTCCTCCGGGAATAGGTCATTACCACCAAGTCCTTTGGGAATGGGTCATTACCACCAAGTCCCCTGGGAATGGGTCATTACCACCATGTCCCCCGGGAATGGGTCATTACCACCATGTCCCCCGAATGGGTCATTACCACCATGTCCCCCGAATGGGTCATTACCACCAAGACTCTGGGAATGGGTTATTACCACCAAGTCCTCTGGAAATGGGTTATTACCACCAAGTTGTCCGTGCATGAGTCATTACCACCAAGACCTCAGGACATGGGTCATTAACATTTAAGCTTCGGCAGCCATTACACGCGCTAAGCCTCAGGTGGAAGACAGTTAGTTATGGAAAGTAAAAGTAAGTAAATTTCCTTCAAGGCCGTTACAACTCATAGAGCCGAAGCTTATACCTGTTTCTATAGCGTGAAGCGGAACATGTCATAACAATCACCTTCTAGGAACAATCCTACTCTGTCATAGTTTTTTATTCCAAACCTGGTAGTCCAGGGGCAAGATGGCGGCGCTTCATAACCAAAAGTTTGTAGGTTCAAACCCAGAGGGTTGGAAAATTTTCTTGAGTCTTTTCGAGTAAAATATACTCCCTTGGTCCAGGTAGCTGGACCGATTTATACCCCCTTGGTCCCGTAGCTGGACCGATTTATACCCCTTGATCCAGGTAGCTGAACCGATTTATACCCCTTGGTCCAGGTAGCTGGACCGATTCTACCCCTTGGTCCAGGTAGCTGGACCGACACCTAGTTCCATCGGGTGTGGAGCACACTAAGGATGTCATGGATGTTTACAGGGCAGTCCAGGCAAAATTTAAAATCTTACCAAAACAAGACGAGAGATCACATTAGTTGAGAACGGAGTTTTATTCATGGTAAATGTATTGTAAAATTAGAGTTGAGAATGGAGTTCTATTCATGGTAAATGTATTGTAAAATTAGAGTTGAGAATGGAATTTTATTCATGGTAAATGTATTGTAAAATTAGAGTTGAGAATAGAGTTTTATTCATGGTAAATGTATTGTAAAATTAGAGTTGAGAATGGAGTTTTATTCATGGTAAATGTATTGTAAAATTAGAGTTGAGAATAGAGTTTTATTCATGGTAAATGTATTGTAAAATTAGAGTTGAGAATGGAGTTTTATTCATGGTAAATGTATTGTAAAAATTAGAGTTGAGAATGGAGTTTTATTCATGGTAACCGTATTGTAAAATTAGAGTTGAGAATGGAGTTTTATTCATGGTAACCGTATTGTAAAATTAGAGTTGAGAACGGAGGTTTATTCATGGTAACCGTATTGTAAAATTAGAGTTGAGAATGGAGTTTTATTCATGGTAAATGTATTGTAAAATTAGAGTTGAGAATGGAGGTTTATTCATGGTAAATGTATTGTAAAATTAGAGTTGAGAATGGAGTTTTATTCATGGTAACCGTATTGTAAAATTAGAGTTGAGAATGGAGGTGTATTCATGGTAACCGTATTGTAAAATTAGAGTTGAGAATGGAGTTTTATTCATGGTAAACGTATTGTAAAATTAGAGTTGACAATGGAGTTTTATTCATGGTAAATGTATTGTAAAATTACGTTTTAGGGTCTACGTGTTGTAAAACTAGAGTAGAGAAATGAGTTCTATTTATGGTCAACGTAGTGTAAAATTAGTGTAGAGAAATGAGTTCTATTTATGGTCAACGTATTGTAAAATTAGTGTAGAGAAAATGAGTTCTATTTATGGTCTACGTGTTGTAAAATTAGAGTAGAGAAATGAGTTCTATTTATGGTCAACGTATTGTAAAATTAGTGTAGAGAATTGAGTTCTATTTATGGTCTACCGGTTGTAAAATTAGAGTTGAGAATGTCAAGACTAAGATCAAAGAAAAAAAAGATGCCTGGAAGAATTACTTGCAAACAAAGAGACCACGTGAGTAAAAGAACTGTCGCCAAAGAGGAAGTTAGGAAAGCAAAACAGGAACAGTGGGAAGAGTTTGGACAAAAGACTTCAAAAAATTTATCAAAAGGAAATCAAAAGCTGTTCTGGGGAGCAATGAAGAGCATGGGGAGAAGACCAAAACATGCCCAATACGACAAATTAAGAACGCCAAAAGGAGAAATAATGGAAGGAGACAGCGAAATCATGGAAACGTGGAAAAGTATTTTCAACAATTACATAATCCTCAGAACATATGAAACAAGGAGTACAGATCAATTATTAAGAGTAACAAGTAATGGAGATGAGACAGCTGAAGATGTAGATATTTCAATGCAAGAACTCCAAACAGCTATAAGAAAAAGGGAAATTAGGAAAAGCCCCAGTAGCAGATCAAGTTTATTCAGAAATGATTAAAAACCAAGGAGAGGCAGACAAACAACTACATGCAATATGTTAACAAGCAGGAAGTCCAAACAGGTGCCAGACGACTGGAAAAAGGGAACGGTAGTACCAATACATAAGAAAGGATTCAACTATGGAATGCTCAAACTATAGAGGATATCACTACTTAGCGTTCCAGGAAAAATGATATGCCAGGATACTGGAAATGAGACTAAGGAAAAAAGTGAGATCAGATTGAAGAACACCAGAGTGGATTTAGACCAGGAAGAAGTGTACAAGATCATATTTACAATTAGACAAACAATATAAAAATTCCTTAAGATAAGCATTGACTTGCACCTGTGTTTTATTGACTTACACACTGTTAACACTGTGAGGAGGGACGAACTATGGCATTCCTTAAAAAACACAACGTAAACCCAAAATTTAATAGAAGCCATTAATTTTTTACAATAAACCAACATGTGCAGTGAGAGTAGCTGGAAATGTATCTGAAGAATTTGATGTAGATATAGGAGTAAGACAGGGATGTATCCTAAGTCCTCTTTTTTTATCACATTTATGGATTCAGTCATAAAGGCATCCTCAAACATCAAGAAAATGAATGTAGGTATGTGGAAGCCCAAACCAGTAAATGTATCAATGCTTTCATTTGCTGATGATTTAGTTCTGTTTGGAAAATCCAGAAAGGACCTCCAGTCAAATATCAACAGAATGAATAATGATTTAAAATAAAAGAGGAATGAGAGTAAATGCAAAGAAAACGAAAAACAATGCTAGTAACTAGGAAGCTAAAACACAAAATCTTAAATTAGGCAGGGAAAATTTAGAACAAGTTCAAAGCTACAATTACTTAGGAGAACTAAGAGAAGAAATCAGCCAGAGAATCCAAAAGAGCAAGTGCCATATATAACCATCTAGGAAAGGCATTTGTAGGTAAACAAAAATTGTCAACAAAAGCCAAAATGGCAGTATACAACACAGTTTATTGTCCTACTCTCCTCTATGGCAGTGAAACTTGGACCTTAGACAGTAGGGAATACAGTAGAGTCCAGGCAGCCGAAATGAAATATCTAAGAAGAGTAGTAGGAAAACTAAAAGAGACAAAATCAAAACACAACAATAAGAGATCAAAGCAAAGCAGATAGCATAAAAACTAAAATAGAAATGAATCAACTGAGATGGTTTGGGCATGTTAACAGAATGAATGAGAATAGAATAATGAAATCAGTATACAGTGCTAAAACTCAAGGTAAAAGACCAAAAGGCAGACCTCGGAGAAAGTGGGAACAAGATATAAAGAGGCATTAACGCAAAGAAATTTAACTTTCACGGAAGGAAACAGAAACTGTCAGAACAGGGCAGCCTGGAGAAAGATCATTTCGGGCATATAAAAACCCCATATACCGGAAGGTAGAATGGGAGCTGATAAAGAAAAGAAAGAAAGAGTATTGTAAAATTAGTGTAGAGAATGGTGTACTATTTATGGTCAACGTATTGTCAATTTAGTGTAAAGAATGGAGTTCTATTAACGGTTAACGTATTGTAAATATAGTGTAAAGAATGGAGTTCTATTAACGGTTAACGTACTGTAAATATAGTGTAGAGAATGGAGTTCTATTAATGATCAATGTATTGTAAATTTAGTGTAGAAATGGAGTTCTATTAATGATCAACGTATTGTAAATATAGTGTAGAGAATGGAGTTCTATTAATGATCAACGTATTGTAAATATAGTGTAGAGAATGGAGTTGTATTAATGATCAATGTATTGTAAATATAGTGTAGAGAATGGAGTTCTATTAATGATCAATGTATTGTAAATATACTGTAGAGAATGGAGTTCTATTAATGATCAACGTATTGTAAATATAGTGTAGAGAATGGAGTTCTATTAATGTTCAAAAATTGTAAAATTAGAGTTAAGAATGGAGTTCTATTCAAGGTGAATGTATTGTAAATATAGTGTAGAGAATGGAGTTCTATTCATTGTCAATATATTGTTGTTGTTGTTGTTTGGGGGGGGGGGGGGGGTTTGATTTACCCACATCCACAACTACGGTGATCTCGGAAGTTGTTCGACCAGCCAGCCAGCCACAAAGCCACAAAGCCAAGAAGCCAAAAAGTCAGTCATCCTGCCACAAGCCACAAAGCCAGCCAGCCGCAATGCCACTAAGTCAGCCAGCCAATCACAAGGCCACAAAGTCAGCCAGCCAACCACAAAGGCATAAAGCCAGCCAGCCAGCCACAAAGTCAACCTTTCACAAAGCCAACCAGCCAGCCAGCCAGCCACAAAGTCAACCTTCCACAAACCCATCCAGCCAGCCAGCCAACCACAAAGCCATCCAGCCAGCCAGCCAGCCAGCCAGTCAACCTTCCACAAAGCCATCCAGCCAGCCAGCCAACCACAAAGCCATCCAGCCAGCCAGCCAACCACAAAGTCAACCTTCCACAAAGCCAGCCAGCCAGCCAGCCAACCACAAAGCCATCCAGTCAGCCAGCCAGCTACAAAGCCATCCATCCAGCCAGCCAACCACAAAGCCATCCAGCCAGCCAGCCAACCACAAATTCAACCTTCCACAAAGCCATCCAGCCAGCCAGCCAACAACAAAGCCATCCAGCCAGCCAGCCAACCGCAAAGCCATCCAGCCAGCCAACCAACCACAAAGCCATCCAGCCAGCCAGCCAGCCACAAAGTCAACCTTCCACAAAGCCATCCATCCATCCAGCCAGCCAGCCACAAAGCCATCCAGCCAGCCAACCAGCCAACCACAAAGCCATCCAGCCAGCCAGCCAGCCAACCACAAAGTCAACCTTCCACAAAGCCATCCAGCCAGCCAGCCAGTCAACCTTTCACAAAGCCATCCAGCCAGCCAGCCAACCACAAAGCCATCCAGCCAGCCA
>JAXRKP010001379.1:0-55000 GCA_037039925.1 Doris montereyensis | reverse complement strand
CAACGTGGAAAGCAATGACATGAGTAGCTAGGTCTATTTAATTGGTGAAAGCAAAGACAACATGGAAAGCAATGACATGAGGTAGCTAGGTCTATTTAATTGGTGAAAGCAAAGACAACATGGAAAGCAATGACATGAGTACCTAGGTCTATTCAGAGTCGGTGAACGCAAAGGCAACGTGGAAAGTAGTGACATGAGTAGCTAGGTCTATTTAATTGGTGAAAGCAAAGACAACATGGAAAGCAATGACATGAGTAGCTAGGTCTATTTAATTGGTGAAAGCAAAGACAACATGGAAAGCAATGACATGAGTAGCTAGGTCAATTTAATTGGTGAAAGCAAAGACAACATCGAAAGCAGTGACATGAGTAGCTAGGTCTATTCAGAGTCGGTGAACGCAAAGGCAACGTGGAAAGCAATGACATGAACAGCTACGTCTATTCAGAGTCGGTGAAAGCAAAGTGAACATGGAAAGCAGTGACATGAGTAGCTAGGTCTATTCAGAGTCGGTGAAAGCAAAGGCAACGTGTAAAGCAATGACATGAGTAGCTAGGTCTATTCAGAGTCGGTGAAAGCAAAGGCAACGTGGAAAGCAGTGACATGAGTAGCTAGGTCTATTCAGTCGGTGAAAGCCAAGGCACAATGGAAAGCAATGACATGAGTAGCTAGGTCAATTTAATTGGTGAAAGCAAAGACAACATCGAAAGCAGTGACATGAGTAGCTAGGTCTATTCAGAGTCGGTGAAAGCAATGGCAATGTGGAAAGCAGTGACATGAGTAGCTAGGTCTATTCAGAGTCGGTGAAAGCCAAGGCACAATGGAAAGCAGTGACATGAGTAGCTAGGTCTATTCAGAGTCGGTGAAAGCAAAGGCAATGTGGAAAGCAGTGACATGAGTAGCTAGGTCTATTCAGAGTCCATGAAACAAAGGCAACGTGGAAAGCAATGACATGAGTAGCTAGGTCTATTCAGAGTCGGTGAAAGCAAAGGCAACGTGGAAAGCAGTGACATGAGTAGTTAGGCCTATTCAGAGTTGGTGAAAGCAAAGGCAACGTGGAAAGTAGTGACATGAGTAGCTAGGTCTATTCAGAGCCGGTGAAAGCAAAGGCAAGGTGGAAAGTAGTGACATGAGTAGCTAGGTCTATTCAGAGTCGGTGAAAGCCAAGGCACAATGGAAAGTAGTGACATGAGGTAGCTAGGTCTATTGAGTCGGTGAAAGCCAAGGCACAATGGAAAGTAGTGACATGAGTAGCTAGGTCTATTGAGTCGGTGAAAGCCAAGGCACAATGGAAAGCAGTGACATGAGTAGCTAGGTCTATTCAGAGTCGGTGAAAGCAAAGGCAATGTGGAAAGCAGTGACATGAGTAGCTAGGTCTATTCAGAGTCCATGAAACAAAGGCAACGTGGAAAGCAATGACATGAGTAGCTAGGTCTATTCAGAGTTGGTGAAAGCAAAGGCAACGTGGAAAGTAGTGACATGAGTAGCTAGGCCTATTCAGAGTCGGTGAAAACAAAGGCAAGGTGGAAAGTAGTGACATGAGTAGCTAGGTCTATTCAGAGTTGGTGAAAGCAAAGGCAACGTGGAAAGTAGTGACATGAGTAGCTAGGTGTATTCAGAGTCGGTGAAAGCAAAGGCACCGTGGAAAGTAGTGACATGAGTAGCTAGGTCTATTCAGAGTCGGTGAAAGCAAAGGCAACGTGGAAAGCAGTTCAGATTCCGTGAAAGCAAAGGCAACGTGGAAAGCAGTGACATGAGTAGCTAGATATATTCAGAGTCGGTGAAAGCAAAGGCAACGTGGAAAGCAGTGACATGAGTAACTAGGTCTATTCAGAGTCGGTGAAAGCAAAGGCAACGTGGAAAGCAGTGACATGAGTAGCTAGGTCTATTCAGAGTCGGTGAAAGCCAAGGCACAATGGAAAGCAGTGACATGAGTAGCTAGGTCTATTCAGAGTCGGTGAAAGCAAAGACAACGTGGAAAGCAATGGCAAACTACCACATTACACTGTATGCCTAGCGTTGAGGTGGGAATTGCATTTACTGATATCAAGTAAGTACCATATAAAAGGAAGTGTACAAAGATAAGTCAAGAGTTCTAACACAGCCGAAGAAGAAAAAGTATGTTTCCCGAGGCCGATCACAAAGAACGTGACAAACGCTGCACTGAATAATTTGACAAACGCTACACTGATTATGTGACAAACGCTACATTAAATATTGTGTCAAGCGCTATACTCAACAATGTGACAAAACGCTACATTGAATAATGTGACAAATGCTACATTGAATAATATGACAAACGCTACACTGAATAATATGACAAACGCTGCATTACATAATGTGACAACAGCTACATTGAATAATGTGGCAAATGTTACATTGAATAACGTGACAAATGCTACATTAAATAATGTGACAAACGTTACACAGAATAACATGACAAACGCTTTATTGAATAATGTGACCAACACTACAACTCAATAATATGACAAACGCTACACTCAATAGTGTGACAAACGTTACACTCGATAGTGTGATGAACGCTACATTGAATAATGTGACAAAAGCTACACTGTCTAATGTGACAAACGTTACGTTAAATAATGTGACAAACGCTACACAGAATAATGTGACAAACGCTACACTGAATAATACGACAAACACTATATTGAATAATGTGACACATGCTACAACTCAATAATGTGACAAACGCTACACTCAATAATGTGACAAACGCTACACTCAATAATGTGACAAACACTACACTCGATAATGTGACACACGCTACACTCGATAATGTAACAAACGCTACATTGAATAACGTGACAAACGCTACACTGAATAATGTGACAAATGCTACACTGAATAATATGACAAACACTACACTGAATAGTGTGACAAACGCTACACAGAATGATGTGACAACCTCTACACTGAATAATGTGACAAATGCTACACTGAATACTGTGACAAACGCTACGCTGAATAATGTGACAAACGCTATGCTGAATAATGTGACAAACGCTACAATGAGTAATGTGACAAACGCTACACACTGTGACAAACGCTACGCTGAATAATGTGACAAACCCTACACTGAATAATGTGACAAACGCTACACTGAATAATGTGACAAACGCTAAGCTGAATAATGTGACAAACCCTACACTGAATAATGTGACAAACGCTACACTGAATAATGAAGTGTACGCACAAAATAGTCTCCTCTTTTGGTGGCTTTTTTTTAGTTGCATTAGATTTTCGGGACACTATGAGGTAGTTTTCGGTCGTTTCCGCTTATCTGATACGATGAGAGACACGATACGACACATTGTTTACTTGAAGACAAGCAGTTCAAATATCACTGACTACACACTGTTTACTTGACTTGAAGACGAGCAGTTCAAATATCACTGACAACACACTATTTACTTGAAGACAAGCAGTTCAAATATCACTGACAACACACTATTTACTTGAAGACAAGCAGTTCAAATATCACTGACAACACACTATTTACTTGAAGACAAGCAGTTCAAATATCACTGACTACACACTATTTACTTGAAGACAAGCAGTTCAAATATCACTGACTACACACTATTTACTTGAAGACAAGCAGTTCAAATATCACTGACTACACACTATTTACTTGAAGACAAGCAGTTCACATATCACTGGCAACACACTGTTTACTTGAAGACAAGCAGTTCAAATATCACTGACTACACACTATTTACTTGAAGACAAGCAGTTCACATATCACTGACTACACACTGTTCATTTGAAGACAAGCAGTTCAAACATCACTGACAACACACTATTTACTTGAAGACAAGCAGTTCACATATCACTGGCAACACACTCTTTACTTGAAGACAAGCAGTTCAAACATCACTGACAACACACTATTTACTTGAAGACAAGCAGTTCACATATCACTGACAACACACTATTTACTTGAAGACAAGCAGTTCACATATCACTGGCAACACACTATTTACTTGAAGACAAGCAGTTCAAATATCACTGACTACACACTATTTACTTGAAGACAAGCAGTTCACATATCACTGACTACACACTGTTCATTTGAAGACAAGCAGTTCAAACATCACTGACAACACACTATTTACTTGAAGACAAGCAGTTCACATATCACTGGCAACACACTATTTACTTGAAGACAAGCAGTTCAAACATCACTGACAACACACTGTTTACTTGAAGACGAACAGTTCAAACATCACTGACAACACACTATTTACTTGAAGACAAGCAGTTCAAACATCACTGACAACACTATTTATTTGAAGACAAGCAGTTCAAACATCACTGACAACACACTATTTACTTGAAGACGAGCAGTTCAAACATCACTGAAAACACACTGTTCATTTGAAGACGAGCAGTTCAAACATCACTGACAACACACTGTTTATTTGAAGACAAGCAGTTCAAACATCACTGACAACACACTGTTTATTTGAAGACAAGCAGTTCAAACATCACTGACAACACACTGTTCATTTGAAGACAAGCAGTTCAAATATCACCGACTACACACTATTTACTTGAAGACAAGCAGTTCAAATATCACTGACTACACACTATTTACTTGAAGACAAGCAGTTCACATATCACTGGCAACACACTGTTTACTTGAAGACGAGCAGTTCAAACATCACAGACAACACGGTCATTGTGACATAAATGTCCGACAGGGACAAATCTTTCGACCGAGTAGTGACCGGCAGTCGCTAGCTTATATATTTCATTAATCTAAATTATTTCTACACGTGAAATTCGGTATATTGTTATCTTGTTCGAATAATAACTAGAATAATACTGCATTAAAAGGTAAAGCAAAGCAAAGTAAAGTAAAGTAAAGTAAAGCAAAGTAAAGTAAAGTAAAGTAAAGTAAAGCAAAGTAAAGTAAAGTAAAGTAAAGTAAAGTAAAGTAAAGTAAAGTAAAGTAAAGCAAAGTAAAGTAAAGTAAAGCAAAGTAAAGTAAAGTAAAGCAAAGTAAAGTAAAGTAAAGCAAAGTAAAGTAAAGTAAAGCAAAGTAAAGCAAAGTAAAGTAAAGTAAAGCAAAGTAAAGCAAAGCAAAGTAAAGTAAAGTAAAGCAAAGTAAAGCAAAGTAAAGTAAAGTAAAGCAAAGTAAAGCAAAGTAAAGTAAAGCAAAGTAAAGTAAAGTAAAGTAAAGTAAAGTAAAGTAAAGTAAAGTAAAGTAAAGCAAGTCCCATACTCAGAGTTGAGCGCAGGGTAACCAGGAGCAGAGTCCTGATTTTTCTAGGCATGCCAAATGATATAATGTGGTAGTTTGTCATTGCTTTCCAGGCCGCCTTCACTTTCGCCAAGTGTGAATAGGCCGACCTACCCATTTCACTGCTGAGTAGACAGGACGGTCAGAAACATGTGACAGGAAGGCCAGAAACATGTGACAGGAGGGCCAGAAACATGTAACAGGAGGGCCAGAAACATGTAACAGGAGGGCTAGAAACATATCACAGGAGGGCCAGAAACATGTAACAGGAGGGCCAGAAACATGTCACAGGAGGGCCAGAAACATGTCACAGGAGGGCCAGAAACATGTGGCAGGAGGGCCAGAAACATGTGACAGGAAGGCCAGAAACATGTCGCAGGAAGGCCAGAAACATGTGACAGGAAGGCCAGAAACATGTAACAGGAAGGTCAGAAACATGTGGCAGAATGGCCAGAAACATGTCACAGGAAGGCCAGAAACATGTAACAGGAAGGCCAGAAACATGTCACAGGAAGGCCAGAAACATGTCACAGGAAGGCCAGAAACATATGCCCGGACTGGGACTCAAACTTGAGCCTCCTGTGTTGCAGAAAAACGCTCGACCGATTGAACTACCGGCGGCTATACATAAAGAAAAAGATAAATATGAAGATAAATATAAGGATAGAGATCGACATTTAGATAGAGATAGAGATAGAGACAGAGACAGAGATAGAGATAGAGATGGAGATAGAGATAGAGATAGTGATAGAGATAGAGATAGAGGTAGAGATAGAGATAGAGATAGGGAGAGATGGAGATAGAGATAGAGATAGAGATGGAGCTTGAGATAGAGATAGAGATAGTGATAGAGATAGAGATAGAGATAGAGATAGAGATAGAGATAGAGATAGAGATAGAGATAGAGATAGAGATAGAGATAGAGATAGAGATAGAGATAGAGATAGAGATAGAGATAGAGATAGAGATAGAGATAGAGATAGAGATAGAAATAGAGATAGAGATAGAGATAGAGATAGAGATAGAGATAGAGATAGAGATAGAGATAGAGATAGAGATAGAGATAGAGATGGAGATAGAGATAGAGATGGAGATAGAGATAGAGATAGAGATAGAGATAGAGATAGGGATAGAGATAGAGATAGAGATAGAGATAGAGATAGGGAGAGATAGAGATAGAGATGGAGATTGAGATAGAGATAGAGATAGAGATAGAGATAGAGATAGAGATAGAGATAGAGATAGAGATAGAGATAGAGATGAAGATGGAGATGGAGATGGAGATGGAGATGGAGATGGAGATGGAGATGGAGATGGAGATGGAGATAGAGATAGAGATAGAGATAGAGATTGAGATAGAGATAGAGATAGAGATGGAGATAGAGATAGAGATAGAGATAGAGATAGGGAGAGATAGAGATAGAGATAGAAATAGAGATAGAGATAGAGATGGAGATAGAGATAGAGATAGAGATAGAGATAGAGATAGAGATAGAGATAGAGATAGAGATAGAGATAGAGATAGAGATAGAGATAGAGATAGAGATGGAGATGGAGATGGAGATGGAGATGGAGATGGAGATGGAGATGGAGATGGAGATGGAGATAGAGATAGAGATGGAGATAGAGATAGAGATGGAGATAGAGATAGAGATGGAGATAGAGATAGAGATAGATATAGAGATAGAGATAGAGATAGAGATAGGAGATGGAGATAGAGATAGAGATGGAGATGGAGATGGAGATGGAGATAGAGATGGAGATGGAGATGGAGATGGAGATGGAGATAGAGATAGAGATGGAGATGGAGATGGTGATGGAGATGGAGATAGAGATGGAGATTGAGATTGAGATAGAGATGGAGATAGAGATAGAGATGGAGATAGAGATGGAGATGGAGATGGAGATGGAGATGGAGATGGAGATGGAGATGGAGATGGAGATGGAGATGGAGATGGAGATGGAGATGGAGATGGAGATGGAGATGGAGATAGAGAGATAGAGAGATAGAATGAGATAGAGATAGAGATAGAGATAGAGATTGAGATGGAGATTGAGATTGAGATTGAGATAGAGATTGAGATAGAGATAGAGATAGAGATAGAGTGGAGATGGAGATGGATATGGAGATGGAGATGGAGATGGAGATGGAGATGGAGATGGAGATGGAGATGGAGATGGAGATAGAGATGGAGATAGAGAATGAGAATGAGATAGATAGAGATAGAGATGGAGATGGAGATGGAGATGAGATAGAGATTGAGATAGAGATAGAGATAGAGATGGAGATGGAGATGGAGATAGAGATAGAGATGGAGATGGAGATGGAGATAGAGATGGAGATGGAGATGGAGATGGAGATGGAGATGGAGATGGAGATAGAGATGGAGATAGAGATGGAGATGGAGATGGAGATAGAGATAGAGAATGAGAATGAGATAGAGATAGAGATGGAGATTGAGATTGAGATCGAGATAGAGATTGAGATAGATAGAGATAGAGATGGAGATGGAGATGGAGATGGAGATGGAGATGGAGATGGAGATGGAGATGGAGATAGCTAGAGCATGTCATCGCCACCCAGGAGGCCCGAGTTCAATTCCCAGTTCGGGCAAATGTTTCTGGCCCTGCTGTCGATCCAGCAACGAAATCGGTAGCTAGGTCTATTAAGACAACGAAATGGATAGCTAAGTCTATTAAGACAACGAAACACCATAGCTAGGACTATGAAGACAACGAAATCGGTAGCTAGCTCTATTATGACAACGAAACGGGTATCTAGCTCTATTAAGACAACAAAATCGGCAGCTAGGTCTATTAAGACAACGAAATGGGTAGCTAGCTCTATTAAGACAACGAAATGGGTGGCTAGATCTATTAAGACAACGAAACGGGTAGTTAGCTCTATGAAGACAGCAAATGGCTAGCTGTCTCTATTAAGACAACAAATGGCTAGCTAGCTCTATTAAGACACCGAAATGGGTGCTTCTCTGTCTATTAAGACAACGAAATGGGGAGCTAAGTCTATTAAGACAACGAAATGGGTAGCTAGCTCCATTAAGACAACGAAATGGGTTGCTAGGTCTATTAAGACTCAGCAAAAGCAATAATAGTAAACCATCACATGATGCCGTATGCCTAGAAAACCCAGGACTCTGCACCTGATTTCCCTACGCTGAATTCTGACAATGGGACTTACTTTAGTATTACACTAAGTCTGTGGGATAGGCTGCCCATGGAAATTAAACTCAGTAGTAGCAATGTTGACCCAGCAGCGAAATGGATAGCTAGGTCCATTCACACTCTGGGGAAGTAAGGGCGGCGTGGAAAGCCATGGCAAACTACCACATTAATGCCGTATGCCCAGAAAAATCATGACTCTACTCCTGATTACACTACGTTCAGATCTGGGTATGAGGGACTCACTCTCTGCTTTAGTAGCATTTGAGATTTTAAAATTACATAAAATACATTTTCTTTTTCCCATACCCAAAACAAGTAGTAGAAGCGGTCGACTTATATATTTAAAATCCCGCACTGAGAGATATTTTAGATTTTTTTCCAAGCAGCAATACGAAAGCTTGATCATACCTTTCTTTGAAAGCACAATGGCGTTTTGCTCATAATGTTTAAGAATTGAAAGTTTTTAGGAGGGGGGGGGGGGGGACTTTTCTTATTGATTTGATTTGATTTTATCCACATTCACAATGAAGGTAAGCTGTCGGGGGTTTTGGAACGATTTATTTTATATTCTGCCCAGACTACCATGACAATAAATTGCAGTTGAACTAAGTAATAGAGACATACAAACTAGACATCATCTTGACAACAAAGACCCACTTGAAAAAGCATCCAAGTACAATTTTTAATAATACTTTCTGAAAATCCGCCTCCATACCGAAGAGAGAAACTATTGCGGAAAGGTGGTGTACTCATACTCATACCGAACAGAGAAACTATTGCAGGAAGGTGGAAACTCAATACTCAGTAACCAGGTCTATTCAGAGTTGGTGAAAGCAAAGGCACCGTGGAAAGCAGTGACATGAGTAGCTAGGTCTATTCAGAGTCAGTGAAAGCAAAGTCAACGTGGAAATCTGATTGTTAAATTTATCATACACACACACACACACACACACACACACACACACACACACATACACACAACGACCGACCTCTGGGACAAAGTCAATAAAGCCCAAACACTAAGCACGTGTACAGTATGCTGTGTACTTTCGAAGACGACTGTGGAAAAGAACACGGACTGTGATCTTTGGAACATGGAATGTTAGGGCAGTAAATGGAAAGGGGAGTTAGAATTAGCTGAAGAAATGAAAAAATTCAAAGTAGACATTTTGGCTATTACAGAAACAAAGAAAAAGGACAAGGAATAGAAAATGTAGGACCAAATCATACTTTAATCTTCTCAGGAGTAGATGTCAAAGATAGAGCTAGAGCAGGAGTTGGCCTCCTAATGCATAGAAGGCAAGAAATGCTACTAGAAAGTTGGAAATGTGTAAGCCCACACGGCTATTAGAGGTAATAAATATTAACCAAAAAAGAGAAATTAAATTATTAATAGCTTATGCACCAAACGAAGATGCCACCAAAGAAGAAAAAGATATCTTCGAAAACGATTTACAAATAGCTGCAGAGAGTCTCAAACCGAAACAGGAATTAATGGTTTTAAGAGGTTTAAACGCTAGAGTGGGCAACAATGTAGAAACATCAGGAGGAGTAATAGGTAAAGAAGGAGAGACAACAACGTCTCCAAATGGAGAGAGACTAATAGATTTTTGCCTAAAGAGTAACATGAAAATAGCTAAATTATACATTTTTCGTCATAAAGATATCCACAAATATACAAGTGTAAATGAAGACAGATGTGAAAAGTCAATGATAGACTACATAATAGTTAGCAGCTCCTTTTTTTACAGTACAATGGGTGTTAGAGTAAACAGAGGAACTGAAATATTGAGTGATCATCACCTAGTAATAGCCAAAATGAGATTATTAACTGAAGAAAGCAAACAGAAAAGGAAAGAGAAGAAAAGCTACTAAACTCAAAATAAAAGAACTAAATAAACCAATAGTAAACAAATGTACCAATCCAAGATAAAAAAGATCTATTAGTGAAAGGCAGATGGATCTCAAGGAAAGCACAATAAAGAAAAGTGACAATATATAAAGAAACACTCTCAGTTGTACTGAAAGAGGTCTGTGGTAATGATAAACAAATTAAAGGAGATAGGAAAAGAACAGCATGATGCAATGAGAATGTCAAGACTAAGATCAAAGAAAAGAAAGATGCCTGGAAGAAATACTTGCAAACAAAGAGACCAGAGGATAGGATATATTACGTGAGTAAAAGAACTATCGCTAAAGAGGAAGTTAAGAAAGCAAAATAGAACAGTGGGAAGGCTTTAGACAAAGACTTGAAAGCTATCAAAGTTGAATCAAAAGCTGTTCTGAGGGGCAATGAATTGAGATAACTGAAGATGAAGATATCTCAATGGAAGAATTCCAAACAGCTATAAGAAAAGGAAATTAGGAAAAGCCCCAGTAGCAGATCAAGTTTATTCAGAAATGATTAAAAACCAAGGGAGAGAGGCAGACAAACTACTACATGCAATATGTTAACAAGCAGTCCAAACAGGTGCCAGACGACTGGAAAAAGGAACGGTAGTACCAATACATAAGAAAGGATTCAACTATGGAATGCTCAAACTATAGAGGGATATCACTACTTAGCGTGCCAGGAAAAGTGTATGCCAGGATACTGGAAATAAGATTAAGGAAAAGAGTAGAGGATCAGATTGAAGAGCATCAGAGTGGATTTAGACCAGGAAGAAGTGTACAGGATCACATATTTACAATAAGGCAAATAATAGAAAAATTCCTTGAGAAAAAAATTGACTTGCACCTGTGTTTTATTGACTTAGAAAAGGTATTTGACACTGTGAGGAGGGACGAACTATGGCATATTCTTTAAAAGAACACAACATAGAGTAAAAATTTAATAGAAGCCATTAAAAGTTTTTATGTACAATAACCCAACATGTGCAGTGAGAGTATGTTGGAAATGAATCTGAAGAATTTGATGTAGATATAGGAGTAAGACAGGTTGTTATCATATTTATGGATTCAGTTTCAAAGGCATCCTAAACATGAAGAAGATGAATGTAGGTATGTGGAAGCTCAAACCAGTAAATGTATCAATGCTTTCATTTGCTGATTATTTAGTTCTGTTTGAAAAAAAAGAAAGGAACCTCCAGTCAAATATCAACATAATGAATAATGAATTAAATAAAAGAGGAATGAGTGTAAATGCAAAGAAAACCAAATCAATGCTAGTAACTAGGGAAGCTAAAACACAAAATCTTAAATTAGGCAGGGAGAATTTAGAACAAGTTCAAAGCTACAATTATCTTAGGAGTAATGATTAACTCAGAGGGAAAAACTAAGAGAAGAAATCAGCCAGAGAATCCAAAAGGCAAGCGTAATATATAACCATCTAGGAAAGGCATTTGTAGGTAAACAAGAATTGTCAACAAAAATCCAAAATGGTAGTATACAACACAGTTTATTGTCCTACTCCTGTATGGCAGTGAAACCTGGACCTTAGATAATATACATATCATTAGTGCAGGCAGCCGAAATAAAATATCTAAGAAGATAGTAGGGAAAACTAAAAGAGACAAAATCAGAACACAACAATAAGAGACCAAACCAAAGTAGATAGCATAAAAACTAAGACAGAAATGAATCAACTGAGATGGTTTGGGCATGTTAACAGAATGAATGACAATAGAATAGCAAAAATCACTATACAGTGCCACTGAAAACTCAAGGTAAAAGACCAAAAGGCAGATCTCTAGAAATGGAAGAAGATATAATAGAGGCATCAACACAAAGAAATTTAACTTTCAGAAGGAAACAGAAACTGTCAGGACATGGCAGCCTGAGAAAGATCATTTCTGTCATACCCATGGAAGGTAGAACGGGAGCTGATAAAGAAAGAAAGAAAGAAAGATGTGGGTAGATCTAAATCGAAATCAAATCACATTACACTTTTTGTAAATCAACTTACTGACAGACAATCCACCGTAATTTAAACTCTGTTTACCATAGAATCATCATACACGACTCTTTGTCAATATAATTTAAAAGCAACAACGGATATATAGATCTAGATCTAGATCTGGATCTAGTCACACACATCTTCTATAAATCCACACATCGCTCTCAAGCGTAAACATGCTTTGCTACACATCCATTGTGGATGCATGTGGGTCTGAGCGTTCGTAATTATGGATCCTGAGACCTGGAGAGAGGATCTAAATCAAAATCAAATCACATCACACTACAAGTAAATCAACTTACTGACAGACAATCCACCGTAATTTACACTCTGAGATGTAGAATCATCATACACCGCTCTTTCTCCAATATAATTTAAAAGCAACAACGGATATATAGGTCTAGCTCTGCAACTAATCAAACACACCATCCATGAATCCACACATCGCACTCATGCATAAATATGCTTTCCCTACACACCGTCTCATGACCTGACAGAGTCCGTAAATTCCTGACTTTCTACATGCTGCAATCACTCGAATCCAGCACGCTCGCGAGAGAGAGTTTTCAGTCTGAGTCACACACACACACACTGAATATAGCGATAAAAGCCTATCTCATCTATATATCTAATATTATTTATATATATATACAGAGTAGAGAGAGAGAACTAAAGAGAATGAGAAAAAACAGAGACAGAGAGAAAGACAGAGACAGAGACAGAGACAGAGAGAGGGGAAGAAAGAGAGAGAGAGAAAACTGATCAAATCACTCTGACTGATTGTTGATAGATCTCTGTCGCTCGATAGGACAGATCTGACTATTGAGGAAGGTTTGTGAGTGACTCTTGTTAACTGTCTGTCTGTTGTCTGTCTTCTGTCAAGCTTATGTCCAATGAGAATGGAAACAAACATAGACAGTTGGCAAGAACTGGAAAGCCCTCCAGACCCATGTCTCTCTGTGGAATCGACCTGTCCTCTGTCTGATCTCTCTGTCTTCATGTCTTCTTGTCTCAACTCGTCTGATGAAAAATGTCTGGTCTGTCATGTCTGAACTGTCTCCAGCAGTCTGTTTTTATAGGCTCCATCTCACAAATACCTGAATTATTGCATTTCTCTCGTGGAGTACCCACTCAGAGAGGGGCTTCTAAAATATATACACACACACACACACTTTCACACAAACACGTATAAACTTTAACATATATGTCTCTCTGACAGTAAGCTTTGTCTTAGTCTGTTGTTGATGTCTGTTTCTGTCTGTCTGTCTTCTGTTTGTAACATGTCTCTCACACACACACTCTCTCACACACACACACACACTCTCTGTCTCTGTCACATGTCACACGCATTACAAAAAAACGCTCTCTCACAACTCACATTCATACACAGACAGAATGATATAGACACTCTCTCTCATTGCTCTCTCTTATATACTCTCTGTAGTTCTACAACACATCTCTCTCTAGGAGAAAAGGAAAAACTATTGAAACTACTAACATAATATGACTCTATTTCTTTGTCTTATATATCTCTGTCTCTGTCTCCTGTCTCTGTCTCTATCTCTCTCTCTCTATGTCTGTCTGTCTGTCTGTCTGTCTGTCTCTCTCTCTCTCTCTCTCTCTCTCTCTCTCTCTCTCTCTCTATATTATCTCTCTCTATATCTATCCATATATATATATATCTAACTCTCCATTGATCTGTCTGTCTCTTGTTTGCTGCAAACCTATAATTTGTTTACCTCTTTAGACAGATCTATTGACACACAAACATACAGTTTCCGTGCCAAAATTTTACTTTTTTTAAATACCTTTATTATTGTGTTTATATCAAATTCATAACAGTTTACTTAGGAATAATAATAAAAATGCGAGGTTCTTTTGTGTTCTGACAGTTTTCTAAGAGTGCACGTTTTGGACTGATGCATGGACAATACTCGATAAGATCGTTTAAAGATATATAATTCTAATGACATTTATTAAAAAAAACTCCAGACAACTCTTCAAATTCTGTAGTGCTTAAATCCATGACCTTTTTAGGTTAAGAGGCCGCCGACAAATACTGTAGTGTCTCAGTCCCCTCTCAAATACTGAAATGTACATCAATAACCATTGAAAAATACTGTAGTGTCTCACTTCAACCATGCCAAATACTGTAATGTCATATATACAATTGAAATACAACAACTTTCACTAACCAGCATACCATGAAATGTAGATAAATACAATTGAAATAAAACAACTCACAACAACAAATATCATGTAGTGTCTCATAAACATTGAAATACAAGAACTCACAACAACATGAAAAATGTAATGTAGATAAATACAATTGAAATAAAACAACTCACAACAACAGTGTCTCACTAAACATGCCAAATAGATACAATTGAAATAAAACAACCTCACTAAACATGCTACATACTGTAGTAATATCCATGCCACATACTGTATGTCAGAAATAGATAAATACAATTGAAAACAACTCAAAACAACAGTGTCTCACTAACCATGCCAGATACTGTAGTGTCTCAAATAAACATGCCAAATACTGTAGTGTCTCAAAATGCCAAACAAGTGTCTCACTAAAACAACTGCCAAAGAGGATCTCACTAAACATGTAGACATATACAATTAAAATAAAACAACCCACAATAAAGTGATCCTCATAAACCTGCCAATGTAAGCAAATAAAAAAATAAAACAACTGTAGGATCAACACAAAGGGAAATGGTGCAAATGGGGTGTCTCACTAACATGCCAAATACTGATGAGGACAAATGTCAAATTATGTATATTAAGATTTTTACATGCCAAATACCAGTCACAAAACTTTGCCACAATAAATCTTGAAGTTTTTCACTATCAAGGGAACTAACTGTAATTTTCTATTGGCTTGTGTTATAAGTTTCCTATTCTCAACTAAACATGCCAAATACTGGTGGTGGCTTTACCCCATGCCAAACCTTTGTGTCTCACTAAAATGCTAAATACTGTAGTGTCTCACTAACCATGCCAAATACTGTAGTGTCTCACTAAAATATCAATGTCATGATGTCTTTTTTTCAAAATTAGGACGCTGTAGTGCAGGTTGTTTGCACTCTCCTGCCAAATGCTGTACCCATTTTTCAATATTTGAAACATGCATGTCTGTCTGTCTGTCTGTCTGTCTGTCTGTCTGTCTGTATGTATGTATGTATGTATGTATGTATGCCATGTACTGTATGTATGTATGTATGTAAACATGCGAAACACTGTAGTATATATATATAACATATGTGCCAAACACTGTAGTGTCTATGTATGTATGTATATATGTAGTGTCTCACTAAATATGTATGCATGTCTGTCTGTCTGTAAACATGTCAAACACTGTATGTATATACTATGTAACATGCCAAACATATGTATGCATGTCTCACTGTAACTATGCCAAACACTGTAGTGTCTTCACTAAACATGTCACACACTGTAGTGTCTCACTAAACAGTAAACACTGTAGTGTCTCACTAAAACATGCCAAATACTGTAGAGTCTCACTAAACATGCCAAACACTGTAGTGTCTCACTATAACATGCCAAATATATATATATGTCTCACTAACCATGCCAAACACTGTAGTGTCTCACTAAACATGTCTTTCTGTGTGTATCACCAAACATGTAAACATGTATGTATGTATGTAACATGCCAAATACTGTAGTGTCTGTACTATGTATGCCAAATATGTAGTGTCCACCAAACATGCCAAACATGTATGTATGTATGTAAACATGCCATCTACTGTAGTGTCTCACTAAACATGCCAAACACTGTAGTGTGTGTGCCAAATATGTATGTGTCTGTACTAAACATGCCAAACACTGTAGTGTCTCTAACTATGCCACTGTCAGTCTCTCACTTCATGCCAAATACTCTCTCTCTCTCTCTCTCTCTCTCTCTCTCTCTCTCTCTCTCTCTCTCTCTCTCTCTCTCTCTCTGTAGTGTATCACTAAACATGCCAAACACTGTAGTGTCTCACTAAACACTTATGACCAAACACTGTAGTGTCTCACTAAACATGCCACACACTGTAGTGTCTCACATTTTACATGCCACACACTGGTAGTGTCTCACAAATAGTGGCATGCCACACACTGTAGTGTCCGTATAATTAAACATGTCAAACACCTTTTTTGTCTCACTAAACATGCCAAACACTGTAGTTTCTCACTAACTATGGTGGGTAGTGTCTGGGTGAAACATAGAAAGAATTTGTAGTGTCTATTGAACATGCGCTGCCACTGTATGTGCTCCTAAACATGCCAAACATGTTGTTATCATAAAGACATGCCTGTCTCTAGATGTCTCACTAAAATCAGCAAACACTGTAGTGTCTCACTGTCTTGTCAAACACTGTAGCCACTGCATGTAAACATGCCAAATTATGTGTGTCTCACTTGACTATGTCGATCACTGTAGTGTCTCTGAATTGACATGAACACAATACTGTAGTGTCTCACTAAACATGTCAAACACTGTAGTGTCTCACTAAACATACAAACACTTCCTGACATTCAACATGCCACATAACTTCCCCTGTCTTCTGAATCATTAATAATCGTACTCCCTATCGCCCGTGCTAAGTGAGCGCTTGGTGGACAGGCGCTTCTAGTAAATTCTCTTAACTGTCTTTCATGCCAAATACGTATTGTCTCACTAAACATCCAAACACTGTAACGTCTCACCAAATCATGCCAAAGTGGATGGTGTAAATGTCAATCAAGCAACAAATAACACACAAGTTGTAAAAGGTGTACTCATTTAAACATGCCATCACTGTAGTTCCTCACTAAACATGCCGACATGCTTGTTCCTATAAACATGATAAAACTTGTAATATGAAAAGCTAAACAAAACGATACTTTTTTTTCTCACTTAATACTTTGCCAAATATGTTTGCCGTCTCACTGCACATGAAAAAGTGAGTACGTGTCGTTCTATAGTTAACATGTCAATACAGTGAAGTGTGGCTCACTAAACACGATCGATACACTGTAGTTAACTGTGGCTTCACAAACATGTCGATTGACTGAGTGTCGTTCTACTGAACATGATCAATACAGTAAGTGCGTGGCGTTCTAAACATGGTACAATACAGTGTTAGTGTCTTCACTAAACATGATCAAAAGGCTACACTGCAGTGTCTCACTAGAACATGATCAATACAGTGAATGCGTGGCGTTCAATAAACATGCCAAATACTGTAGTGTCTTCACTAAACATGTCAATACAGTCGAGAGTCTCACTGCATGCTCGGCTACACTGTAGTGTCTGACGTTAAACATGCCAAACATGATCAATAAACAGTGAGTGCTGAAAAGTTCACTAGAACATGCCAAACAGTGAGTGTCTCTACTAAACATGCCCACACTGCAGTGTCTCACTGAAACGTGGCTAGACGTTCTATAGAACATGGACAATACATGAATACGTAGTGTTCATGAACATGATCACATTCACATTAAGAAGGATTCCAATAAAATGATTAACTTACAGTGAGTGCAAATGGCGTTTGAAACATGATCAATTATGAATGTGGGTTCTTTTTTTGAATTGAACAAATACAGTGGATCGTGTGCCAATGTCAGCACTTCGAGTCCAGGTAGACATCTGAATGTCTATGAAATAGAACACATGAGATATAGAGTGAAATTAAGATTTTAGAAACATGATCAATTAGTGAATGCATGATTTTCAACAAGGACCTAAACAGATGACTGTGGAGATTGTCTTCAAGCTGCCATTGAGTAGACTAGAACAATATTCATTTCATGTTTATTAGGGATTGCATCTTCAGTTGGTTCATTTTTTCTATCTGGACTTAGGACTATCAATTAGGACAGTGACACGTCCGAAGTTGTTTTCCTGAAAGTGAGTGTGGGAGGAAAACAACAGCCATGTGTGTGTGTAGGTGAAAATGGGTAATGGTGTGAGTAGAGTGAATGAGAGTGTCTGCGTGTTTGTGTGTGTGTGTGTTTGTGTGAATGAGTGGTTCACTTCTGTTTTCTGCTAAGAAACTCCTCCCCAATGCCCAGCCTTTTGCCGTTATAATCAGGCACTCATGTTTGTCAGCTCGTTTTTCAAAGTTACGGTTGTTTTGGATGATTTTAAACAAACCGGAACTCAAAAAGATTTTCCACGTTTTTTAGCTCTGCGTACTTTTCCAATAATCCCCCTCAGTGGACCAAATGCTAAATGCAGAGTCAAGCAAATTCACCTGCTGCATTAAGACGGTATTAGGAAAACATTAATTCTGTTAACCTACCGACAAAAACAACCTGTTTCTTTGCAGGAGCTGGTCTTGAATGACCAAAGGCTGTGAAGGGAGTTAACCTGACCTGAAAACAATAATTGCCTGGTAACAGGCCTCAAGTTGAAGGAAATCATCACCTATGTTACTGTGGGCTAATCCTGTCTTTAAAACAACCTGATTCAGGCAGCACACAATGGTATATCCGCTTTTGAACTTTCAAAGACGAAAAGGAAAACTTTACGGCCGTTACGATTTTTGGAACATGGAATGTTGGGACAATAAATGGAAAGATGTTAAATTATTAACGTAAATCTAGAAATTCAAAGTAGACATTTTGGACTATTACAGAAATATCATGATTAAAGGACAAGGAATAGAAAATGATTCATCTGAATCATAGCCTTAAACAGTTCTCAGGAAGATGTAAAGATAAAGCTAGAACGAATATTTTAACCGAGCAAACCGAATGCATAATAGAGAAAATTGTACTAGAAAGTTGGAAATTTATAAGCCCAAACAAAGAAGGTAAATATTAAACCAAAAGGAATGGGCAATTAAATTATTAATAGATACATGGACCAAACTCCATACGCAGCTAAAGAAGAAAAAGATATCTTGAAAAATGATTTACAAATAGCTGCAGAGAATCTTAAACCCAAACAGGAACTAATGCTTTTAGGAGATTTAAACCCTAGAGTAGGCAACAATAATAGAAAACCAGAGGAGAATAATAGGTAAAGAAGGAGAGACAACAACTTCCCCAAATGGAGAGAGGGTTAATAGATTTTTGCCTAAAGAATAACATGAAAATAGCCAACGAACCTTTTTTCCTCATAAAGATATCCACAAATATACAAGAGTAAAATGAAGAAGGTGTGAAAAATTCAATTCAATAGACTACATAACAGTTAGCAGCTCCCTTTTTTACAGTACAATGGATGCAAGAGTAAACAAAGGAGCAAACATATTTAGTGATCATCACTAGTGATTGCCAAAATGAGATTACTGACTGAAGAAAACAAACAGAAAAGTAAAGAGAAGAAATCTACTAAACTCAAAATAAAAGAACTAAATAAAACCAATAGTAAAACAAATATACCAATCCAGGATAAAAGATCTATCAGTGAAAGACAGATGGATCTGAATGATAGCACAATAGAAGAAAAGTGGCAGTATATAAAGAAACACTCCTCAATTGTACTAAGAGGTCTGCGGTAGAAACAAATTCAAGGAGATAGGAAAAGAAGAAACATGGTGGAATGAGAGTCAAGATTAAGATCAAAGAAAAGAAAGATGCCTGGAAGAAATATTTGCAAACAAAGAGACCAGAGGATAGGATAGATTACGTGAATAAAGAACTGTCGCCAAAGAGGAAGTTAGGAAAGCAAAAGTGGAAGAGTTTGGACAAAGACTTCAAAAAGCTATCAAGGAAATAAAAAACGGTGGGGCGGGGTGAGCAATGAAGAGCATGAGAAAGACCAAACATACCCAATACAACAAATTAAGAACGCCAAAGGAGAAATAATGAAAGGAAGACAGCGAAATCATGGAAACGTGGAGAAAGCATTTTCATCAATTACATAATCCCCCCAGAACATATGAATCAAGGAGTGACAGATAAATTATTAAGAGTAACAAGTAATGGAGATGAGACAGCTGAGATGTAGATATCTTAATGGAAGAACTTTAAACAGCTATAAAAAAAGGAAATTAGGACAACTCCCAGGAGCGGATCAAGTTTATCCAGAAATGATTAAAACCAAAGGAGAGGCAAACAAACTATTACATGCAATATGTCCAACAAGCATGGAAGTCCAAACAGGTGCAAGACGACTGAAAAAAAGGGAACGGTAGTACCAGTAGAGATAAGAAAGGATCAACCATGGATGCTCAAACTATAGAGGGATATCACTACTTAGCGTTCAGGAAAAGTGTATGCCAGGATTCTGAAATGAGACTAAGGAAAAGAGTAGAGGATCAGATTGAAGAACACCAGAGTGGATTTAGACCAGGGAAGAAGTGTACAAAGTCACATATTTACAATTAGACAAATAATAGAAAAATTCCTTGAGAGAAACATTGACTTGCACCTGTGTTTTATTGACTTAGAAAAGGTATTTGACACTGTGAGGAGGGACGAACTATAGCATATTCTTTAAAAGAACACAACGTGAAAATTTAATAAAAGGAAGCCATTAAAAAGTTTTTTTTACAATAACCCAACATGTGCAGTGAGAGTAGCTGGAAATGAATCTGAAGAATTTGATGTAGATATAAGTCCTCTTTTGTTTATCACATTTATGGATTCAGTCTCAAAGGTGCATTCTCAAACACGAAGAAAATTAATGTAGGTATGTGAAGCTCAAACCAGTAAATGTATCAATGCTTTCATTTGCTGATAATTTAGTTGTGTTTGAAAATCAGAAAGGGACCTCCAGTCAAATATAACATAATGAATTAAATAAAAGAGGAATGAGAGTAAATGCAAAGAAAACCAAAACAATGCTAGTGATTAGGGAAGCTAAAACACAAAATCTTAAATTAGGCAGGGAGAATTTAGACAAGTTCAAAGCTACAATTACTTAGAAGTAATGATTAACTCAGAGGAAAAATAAGAAGAAATCAGCCAGAGAATTCAAAAGGCAAGTGCAATACATGACCATCTAGGAAAGGCATTTGTAAATAAACAAGAATTGTCAACAAAAACCAAAAACCAATTGTCCTACTCTCTCCTCTATGGCAGTAAACTTGAACCTTAGTTTCTTAGTCTTATTTAGTCTCTTACTTACTGTCTTATTTAATTTCTTAAACTTATTTAGTTTCTTAACTATCTTATTTAGTTTCTTACTTACTATCTGATTTAGTTTTACTTACTGTCTTATTTGTTTCTTACTTACTATTTGATTTTTTTTTAATTTCTTATTTCGTTTCTTGCTTACTATCTTATTTAGTTTCTTATTTCTTACTATCTTATTTAGTTTCTTACTTACTATCTTAGTTTTCTTACTTACTGTCTTATTTAGTTTTTTACTTACTATCTGATTTAGTTTCTTACTTCTTACTTTAGTTTCTATTTGATTTAGTTTCTTACTTACTGTCTTATTTCGTTTCTTATTCTTACTATTTAATTTTTAGTTTCTTAATTACTATCTGATTTAGTTTCTTACTTACTGTCTTATTTAGTTTCTTACTTTTCGTTTATTTACTATCTTATTTAGTTTCTTTACTGTCTTATTTAGTTTCTTACTTACTATCTGATTTAGTTTCTTACTTACTGTCTTATTTAGTTTCTTAATTACTATCTGATTTAGTTTCTTACTTACTGTCTTATTTTCTGTTTCTTACTTACTATTTGATTTAGTTTCTCTACTTCTTACTGTCTTTTTATTTCGTTTCTTACTTACTTTTTCATCTTATTTCGTTTCTTACTTACTATCTATTTAGTTTCTTACTTACTTTCTTATTTACTTTCTTACTTACTAACTTATTTACTTTCTTATTTACTATCTTATTTACTATCTTATTTACTATCTGACTTACTATCTTATTTACTATCTTACTTATTATCTTATTTACTTTCTTACTTACTATCTTATTTACTATCTTATTTACTGCCCTGTTTACTATCTTACTGTTTCTATCTTATCGTATTTACTTTCTTACTTACTATCTTATTTACTTTCTAACTTATTTACTATCTTTTTACTACTATCTTATTTACTATCTGTTTTACTATCTTACTTATTATCTTACTTACTATCTTACTTACTATCTTATTTACTATCTTATTTACTACGCTATTTACTATCTTACTTATTATCTTACTTACTATCTTACTTACTATCTTATTTACTATCTTATTTCCTATCTTATTATCTTACTTTCTTACTTACTTTCTTATTTATCTTTACTTTTTATTTACTATCTATTTACTATCTTATTTACATAGTATTTACTATCTTACTTACTTTCTTACTTACTATCTTATTTACTATCTTATTTACTTTCTATTTACTATCTTATTTACTATCTTACTTTACTATTTTATTTACTATCTTATTTACTATCTTATTTACTTTCTTATTTACTATCTTATTTACTATCTTCTTTACTATTTTATTTACTATCTTTACTGACTATCTTATTTACTATCTTATTTTCTTTCTTACTTACTATCTTATTTTTACTTTTTTTTCACTATTTTACTTACTTTCTTACTTACTATCTTATTTACTTTTCTTATTACTATCTTATTTGCTTTCTTACTTACTATCTTACTTACTATCTTACTTACTTTCTTGCTTCCTATCATTTTTACTATCTTATTTACTATCTTATTTACTTTCTTATTTACTATCTTATTTACTATCTTATTTACTTTTCTTATTACTATCTTATTTACTATTTTATTTACTATCTTATTTTATTATCTTATTTACTATCTTATTTACTATCTTATTTACTATCTTATGTACTTTCTTATTTACTATCTTATTTACTATCTTATTTACTTTCTTTATTTACTATCTTATTTACTTTCTTACTTACTATCTTATTTACTATCTTATTTACTATATTATTTACTATCTTCTTTTTTTTACTTTCTTACTATCTTATTTACTTTCTTATTTACTATCTTATTTACTTTCTTACTTACTATCTTACTTACTATTTTCTTTACTTACTTTTCTTGCTTCCTATCTTATTTACTATCTTATTTACTATCTTACTTACTATCTTATTTACTTTCTTATTTACTATATTATTTACTATCTTATTTACTATCTTATTTACTTTCTTACTTACTATCTTAGTTACTATCTTATTTACTATCTTATTCACTACCTCATTTACTATCTTATTTACTATCTTATTTACTTTCTTATTTACCATCTTATTTACAATCTTATTTACTATCTTATTTACTATCTTATTTACTATCTTATTTACTTTCTTACTTACCATCTTATTTATTTTCTTATTTACTATCTTATTTACTATCTTATTTACTATCTTATTTACTTTCTTACTTACTATCTTATTTACTATCTTAATTTACTTTCTTATTTACTATCTTATTTACTATCTTATTTACTATCTTATTCACTATCTTATTTACTTTCTTATTTACTATCTTATTTACTATCTTATTTACTATCTTATTCACTATCTTATTTACTTTCTTGCTTCCTATCTTATTTACTATCGTATTTATTTTCTTACTTACTGTCTTATTTACTTGCTTACTTACTATCTTACTTTACTTTCTTACTTCCTATCTTATTAACTATCTTATTTACTTTCTTACTTACTATTTTATTTACTATCTTATTTACTTTCTTACTTACTATCCTATTTACTATCTTATTTACTTTCTTGCTTACTATCTTACTTACTATCTTACTTACTACCTTACTTACTATCTTACTTACTATCTTACTTACTATCTTACTTAGTTTCTTACTTACTATCTTACTTACTATCTTACTTACTATCTTTCTTATTATCTTACTTACTATCTTACTTAATATCTTACTTACTATCTTACTTACTATCATTACTTACTATCTTACTTACTTTCTTACTTACTATCTTACTTACTATCTTACTTAGTTTCTTACTTACTATCTTACTTACTATCTTGCTTACTATCTTACTTACTATCTTACTTACTATCTTACGTATTATCTTACTTACTATCTTACTTACTATCTTACTTACTATCTTACTTACTATGTTACTTACTATCTTACTTACTATCTTATTTACTTTCTTACTTACTATCTACTTACTATCTTACATAGTTTCTTACATACTATCTTACTTACTTTCTTACATACTATCTTACTTACTATCTTACTTACTATCTTACTTACTTTCTTACTTACTATCTTACTTACTATCTTACATACTATCTTACTTACTTTCTTACTTACTATCTTACATACTATCTTACTTACTTTCTTACTTACTATCTTACTTACTATCTTACTTACTATCTTCTTATTATCTTACTTACTATCTTACTTACTATCTTACTTACTATCTTACTTACTATGTTACTTACTATCTTACTTACTATCTTATTTACTTTCTTACTTACTATCTTACTTACTATCTTACATAGTTTCTTACATACTATCTTACTTACTTTCTTACTTACTATCTTACTTACTATCTTACTTACTATCTTACTTACTTTCTCACTTACTATCTTACCGGGATAAGCTCCGGCTCTATAGGACTGATGGCTTTGAAGGAACTTTAACTTATTTCAGTGGCCTGGCAACAGCGCATTTGGCGTCCAAAGAACGACCGCCTTATAATTACATTATATATAGTTGATGGAAATAAGGTCCACGATGAGCTTTAAACCAGAACTTCATTAATTGTGCAAACGATGAGAACAAGTAGTCAATGCTAAAGGGGCTGGACGTGAGTCTAATCAAACCATTAGGAACATTATTTCATGTACTTATATGTGCGTGGGTTGTTGGTTTTTTTTTTGCAGATTAGCTCTAAACACGTGAACTTTAAAAAACAAATCTTTGACACTTCCCTGAACCCTGTGGGAAATTAAACCTTAGAAACCGATGAGTTTAAAGCAAGACTTTGGTCGTGTTTACATGACATCAATGGGTAGACTAGAGGAATTATTTTAAGAACACCATCGAACTGACCAAACTCAGAAATGACGGCTTATAATCGCTTTGGGGAAACAAACAAACAAAAACAAACGAAAAACAAACAAGAACAAACAAACAAACAAAAACAAACAAAAACAAACAAACAAACGAAAACAAACAAGAACAAAACAAACATGCAAAAAACAAAAAAACAAACAAACAAATACAAACAAATTCAAACAAATAAAAAATTAAAAAACAAATTCAAAGAAACAAAATTTAAAAAAATACAAACAAACAAAAACAAACAAGCAAAAATCCAAAAAGAAATTAAATGAAAGCAACAAATCTTAAACAATACATGAACTATGGCCTTGCATCACGAGAATGAAACAGGTGGACAGACTTTTTGCCCGAAGGCCATTGTAGTTTATCAGTAATCATGGAGCGATATTGTAGTTTATCAGTAATCAGCGGAGTGATATTGTAGTTTACGAGTAATCAGCGGAGTGTCATTGTAGTTTATCAGTAATCAACGGAGGATATTGTAGTTTACCAGTAATCAGCGGAGTGATATTGTAGTTTACCAGTAATCAACGGAGTGATATTGTAGTTTACCAGTAATCAGCGGAGTGTCATTGTAGTTTACCAGTAATCAGCGGAATGATATTGTAGTTTACCAGTAATCAGCGGGAGTGTCCTTGTAGTTTATCAGTAATCAGCGGAGTGATATTGTAGTTTACCAGTAATCAACGGAGTGATATTGTAGTTTATCAGTAATCAGCGGAGTGATATTGTAGTTTATCAGTAATCAGCGGAGTGATATTGTAGTTTATCAGTAATCAGCGGAGTGATATTGTAGTTTATCAGTAATCAGCGGAGTGATATTGTAGTTTATCAGTAATCAGCGGAGTGATATTGTTTATCAGTTTATCAGTAATCAGCGGAGTGATATTGTAGTTTATCAGTAATCAGCCGAGTGTCATTGTAGTTTATCAGTAATCAGCGGAGTGATATTTTCCACTTATCAGTTTACCAGTAATCACCAGAGAATGTCTTTAGTTTACCAGAAATCAGCGGAGTGACGTTACCAGTAATCAGGAGTTTACCAGTAATCAGCGAAGTGACATTATAGGCTCCACTTATCAGCAGAGTGACATTATAGGCTACCAGTAATCAGCAGAGTGACATTATAGGCTACCAGTAATCAGCAGAGTGACATTGTAGGTTACCAGTAATCAGCAGAGTGACATTTATAGGCTACCAGTAATCAGCAGAGTGACATTATAGGCTACCAGTAATCAGCAGAGTGACATTATAGGCTACCAGTAATCAGCAGAGTGGCATTGTAGGCTACCAGTAATCAGCAGAGTGACATTATAGGCTACCAGTAATCAGCAGAGTGACATTGTAGGCTACCAGTAATCAGCACAGTGACATTATAGCTACCAATCAGCTGACCAGTAATCAGCAGAGTGACATTATAGGCTACCAGTAATCAGCGGAGTGACATTATAGGCTACCAGTAATCAGCAGAGTGGCATTGTTTAGCGGTGAATCTCTCTATTCAGCAGAGAGACATTGTAGTTTACAATATCAGGCTACCAGTAATCAGCGGAGTCTACATTATAGGACATTGTGGTTTACCAGTAATCAGCGGAGTTTTGACATTATAGGCTACCAGTAATCAGCGGAGTGACATTATCAGGCTACCAGTAATCAGCGGAGTGACATTTTTATAGGCTCTCTCCTGGTTACCAGTAATCAGCGGAGTGACATTATAGGCTACCAGTAATCAGCGGAGTGACATTATAGTTTACCAGTAATCAGCAGAGTGACATTGTAGGCTACCAGTAATCAGCAGAGTGACATTTATGGGCTACCAGTAATCAGCGGAGTGACATTATAGGCTACCAGTAATCAGCAGAGTGGCATTATAGTTTTCCAGCAATCAATGGAGGATTCAGTTTACGAGAATCTACCATTATTTTACCATAAATCAGTGGAATGACATTGTGGTTTACCAGTAATCAGAAGAGTGATATTTAGCTTTAATGAAGTGACATTATAGTTTACCGGTAATCAATGGAGAATCTCTCTAGTTTACCATCAATCAGCGGATCATTCTCTCCTAGTTGACAGTAGTCTCTTTAGTTCACCAGTGACAAGGTCTCTTTAATGTAATCAGCAAAGAATCCCTTTAGTTCACCAGAATCAGTGAGTCGGTCTCTTTAGTTTACCAGTAATCAGCGGAGAATCTTAAGTTCACCAGTAATCAGTTTACACAATAAATCTCAGTTCTCCAGTAGATATGAGTTTACCAGTAATGCAGAGAATGACTCCAGTTTAGTGGATAATCTCTTTGACAAAATCAGCGGAGAATCTCTTTAGTTCAATCAATTACCATAAATCAGTAGAATGACAATTGTTTAGGTTTACCAGTGAATCAGAGTGACGTTTTAGTTTCCCAGTAATCAACGGAGAATCTATTTACTTTACCATAAATCCGCGCAATGACATTGCAGTTTACCAATAATCATCGGAGTGACATTGTAGTTTACCAGTAATCAGCGGAGTGGATATTTTAGTTTACCAGTAATCAGCGGCGAATCTCTAGTTACCAATAATCAGCGGAGTGACGTTTTAGTTTACCAGTAATCAGCGGAGATTAGTTCTTACCTTCTCTCTGTCTTTCGTTAGTTTACCAGTAATCAGCGGAATGACATTCTAGTTTACCAGAAATCATCGGAATGACATTTCAGTTTACCAGTAATCAGCAGAGTTTAGTGTATACTGATTTAGTTTACCGATAATCAATGGAGTGACATTATAGTTTACCTGGTAATCAGTGCGTGGAGGTTGACATTTTTCGATAGTTTACCGGTAATCAGTGGAGTGACATTATAGTTTACCGATAATCAATGGAGGTTGACATTATAGTTTACAATATCTGGTAATCAGTGGAGTGCCATTATAGTTTACCGATAATCAATTGAGTGACATTATAGTTTACCGGTGGGTCAAATGTGTACAGTGGAGTGACATTATAGTTTACCGATAATCCCTAACCTGAAGTGACATTATCCCAGTTTACCGGTAATCAGTGGAGATAATTTATTCATTCTCACCTCTAGTTTACCATCAATCAGCGGGAGTAAGATTAGGGTGTTTCTTTTCATCAGTTTACCAGCAATGGTGAGCTGGAAATCTCTCTAGTTAATTTTGGGGAGTAATCAGCGGGAGCGTTCACTAATCAATCTTTATGTTCACCAGTAATCAGTGATGGACAAAAGGTCTCTTTAGGAGTTTATATTACTGTAATAATATCTTTGTCTCTGCAAAAGAATCCCTTTTAGTTCACCAGTAATCAGTGAAGTCTCTGTCTCTGTCTCTGTCTTTAGTTTACCAGTAATCAGTCGGAGAATGTCTTAAGTTCACCAGTAATCAGTGAAGTGACAGTCTTTGTTTCTCTTTAGTTCACCTGCAATCAGCGGGAGAATCTTTTAGTTCTCCAGTAATCAGTGGATAATCTTTAGTTTACCAGTAATAAGCGGAGAATTTAGTCTCCAGTCATTAGTGGATAATCTCTTTTAGTTTACCAGTAATAAGCGGAGAATCTTTTAGTTCACCACTAATCAGTGAAGGGACAAGGTCTCTTAGTTTACCTGTAATCAGCGGAGAATATCTTTACTTGTCCAGTAATCATGGAGAATCTCTTTTAGTTCACCAGTAATCAGTGAAGTGACAGGGTTCTTTAGTTTTACCTGTAATCAGCGGAGAATCTCTTTAGTTCTCCAATAATCAATGGAGGGTTATTTAATTTACTTGTAATCAACGGAGGTCTAATTGATCACAAATTTTGCTTTTATATCCATAATAGATTATGCTGTATTTTTGTTGTACATGTAATGCTATAAAACACATTTTATTTACGGTAATGTTTACATACAATGTAGTTTACTTTATGAATGTTACAATACAGTTAGTGATGACTAAGGACATACGATAGATAGTGAAGCCCATTATGAACTAAGACGGAATAAATACAAAGGAATCGAGAGAAGAATAATAAAAAAGAATAGTTGGGCACTACAGTCACACCTGCGACGTCTGAGTCAACGTCCGTCGCCTCGTCAAGAAAACCAAAAGAGAATGCACTAGATCTACCAACCACACTAATTACGTTCATAGGGGCTGCAATGTATATTTCATGTCTTTATTTATCACTCTCTTTACGTGTCTCTTGCCCCACTGCTTGTCTTTACCTTGATTAGTTCTTACCTTCTCTCTGTCTTTCGTTATCAGTTCCCATTCTATCTTCCGGTGTATGGGTTTACATGCCCGAAATGATCGTTGTCCAGACTTACCCTCCTCCTGACATTTTCTGTTTCCTTCCGAGAAAGATAAATTTCTTTTGCTTAAATGCCTCTTTGATATCTTCTTCCTATTTTCTCTGAGGTCTGCCTTTTTGGTCTTTTACCTTGAGTTTTAGCACTGTATACTGATTTAGCTCTTTTATTGTCATGTTTCTCACCTATCAAATTAAAGACAAACAGTGAGGCAACGGACGTGTGATGAATTGATCATAGTATGGGAACATGGTGGCCCAGAGATAATGTATCGACCTTTCAATCAAAAGGTGGTGGGTTCGTGTCTCGACAGGTTGAATCATTTTTTCGATTATTTTTTTCCGGATAAAATCCCTTGTCCAGGCAGGTTGATCGACACATAGTTCTATCGGGGAAGACGATAAACAGGAGGTTCCGTGTGCAGATCACAAACCTCTATGCACGTTAAAGACTCCTTGGTTGTTCTTATGGCAGTCCGGATAGACAGTATGCATGTAGATCAATATCTGGAAAATAAAAATAATGGCTTATGCCAAAAAGGCAGTACAGACTGTTATAAACTGCTATGTATACACTCACACGGATTATTGGTAATTTTACGGTTTAGCGGCGTAAAAAGAAAGTGGGTCAGATTTATACTCGATGTCGGTATCGGCTTAGATCTACATTTAGAGGTGAGGATGAAGAAATGTATTCACAATCCCATTCCCTGAACGCCCCTCCCCAACCGCACACCAACCGCCCCACCATGATGTGGGGGGTAAGGATTCAGGAGAAAAGGATTGTGGATACATTTCTTCATTCTCACTTCTAAATGTAGATCTAAGCCGATACCGACAGCGACTACAAATTTGACCCACTTTCTTTTACGCCGCTAAACCGTAAGATTAGAGATTGTTTCTTTTCATCACTTAATTGACTGTTACAGAAGAGGGCGTGATAAGAGGATGGTGAGAAAGAAATGGAGGAAGAGTGAGGATGTAGCTTTAAATGACTCTCTCTCTCTCTCTCTCTCTCTCTCTCTCTCTCTCTCTCCTCTCTCTCTCTCTCCAATCTCTATCTTGATATATATATATATATATATATATATATATATATATACATATATATATATATATATATATATATATATATATATATATATATATATATATATATATATATATATATGGAAAAGATAGATAAACATCGATGTAGAGATAGATAGATAGATAGATAGACAGGTATAACCCTTCGTCAGACAACAAACGCGAAATAGCAATATTTCACTCCACTGTGGCTCCTCTTCTATATTATTCACAACTATTTAGATAGTTCACATTGCCACATCTCTCTGTTGTTTACGTTATTTATCTTTTTAAATATTGCTATTTCTCGTTTGTTGTCTGACGAAGGGTTATACCCCCTCTCGTCACGTGTTTGTTCTGTCTTTATTAGTGGAGTTGTCACTTTTCTGTCATATTTCGCCTTTGACAAATTGGTTATGACTCTAGGCCAACCGGTTGTAAACAATAATGCGCTTATGCCTATCAAATAATAAATATAAATAATCGGTTTATTATTTTCATTCTTTTTGTAGAGGCTTTCTGCCACTCTTTGAAGATTTAAATCTAGACTAATAGAGATTTTTATTGTTTCACTGGAGCATTATGTTATTTGTCTTCAGGTAAGTACATTTACTCTTTACCTCTAGATGTAGGTCGAGGTCTAGATCTAACATGATTAGGTTCTTGGAACGTAATAATTTTGTCAAGTCCCAGACCGTTGCGTTGTCCCATTGTGATCTAGATCTAGATCTAAATCTAATCTAGAGTATAGCGAATATGCAAAATGTAAAATACTTTGACATCACTGTAGTGTACTGTGTGGTGAAGCGTATAGAATATAGACTAGATCTAGACTAGACTAGCTTCTAGATTCTAGGCTCTATTTTCGAAGTGACTATTCGCAATAATGACGAATACTTGAGAAAAAAAATGATATTCGTCATTAGTATCAGATGTATTGCCGATTACGGATGACGAATCGAGTACCATTTTGGGAGAGAAACACAAGATTTTAAGACTGATTATTGACCAGTCATTGAATTGAATTTATAGTTTTATACGCTGTATTGTTTGGACACACGATAAACCATCATTCTTTCTTTCTCCCCCCCTCCCGTTCTGAAACGGGTAATTCAGCTTATATATATATATATATATATATATATATATATATATATATATATATATATATATATATATATATATATATATATATATAGAGAGAGAGAGAGAGAGAGAGAGAGAGAGATAGATAGATAGATTGATATTTATAGATAGATAAATAAATAGATAGATAAATAAATGGATAGTTAGATAACGATTAGATATATATAGAGAAAAAGAGAGAGAGAGAGAGAGAGAGAGAGAGAGAGAGAGAGAGAGAGAGAGAGAGAGAGAGAGAGAGAGAGACAGACAGACAGGCCATAAGACAGAGACAGACAAACAGACAGACAGAGATCAGAGAGAAGACGAGAGAGAGAGAGAGAGAGAGAAAGAGAGAGAGAGAGAGAGAGAGGAGAGAGAGAGAGAGAGAGAGAGAAGACGGATATATACAGAGAGAAATGGAGAGGGAGGCTTAACTACATGTGTGTGGATACAATTCTTGAGATAATAAGGGGGGGGGGAGTTTACCAAATTCTTGAGATATATAAGAGGAGAGCCATACAAGTGTACACAGGGAGAATTGCGATTGAGATGTCAAACTGAAAGACGCAAAACTCCCATGACGAACGAGCACCACAGAGTACATACACGTAGTGAGTGTATTCATGGTAAGGAGTGGTAACTGGTTAGAACAGCGCCAAACACTAACTTATTTCTTTGTCTGTGCACCCACACTTATTTATAATCTTTAAATCGGAGCCTGCTGACATACTAGTAATAGGACATGGTCTCTATAATGTAAACGAATATTTAAATTTGTCTTATCGTTAATTTCAAATAAATAGTGTAGTATAATGAACAAAAAAATAGTCACAAAATGAAGTCAACTCCAAAACCCCCAAATAAACAACATAAAAGAACAATCCCCCCTCCCCCTCAAGTCATCATGATTCATGTAAGCCTCTTAATCTCTTATCCTCGTCATGATGGTTGGAAATTTGTTGCAGTTGTTAATTCGATTTTGAAAGTTTCACCTCTTTATTAACGTCATTTTCGTCCAAGTGACATGTCTCTTGGTCACACCCGTTGCTTACTCGGGGGCCAGTTCATTCTCTCTTTTATTCTTGTCACAATGAAAGTGGGAGGGGCTTAAATTAGGTCACACGAAGCAGCGATTTGCTTAGCATAATCGAATGTAGGGTTTGGCGAAAGACGGTTTGAATGACTCAGTCGTCAATCGGTAGATGGAGAAAGAAGTGTGTTTCATATTGACGTCCCACCTGTTTTAACAAAAGATCAGACACAGATAGATATAAACTTTGAGATATAAAATAAATTCTAGATCTAGCAGCGAAGACGAGAAATCAGCCTGGCTACACAGTAGGGCATTGTGGGAAATGTGTCAGGCAGGCGTTGTCACGTGACTTTTGTGTGCTGGCTGGGGCGCGTGCGAGTCAGGTCGTGTCCGCAAACCTTCTCCACTTTAGAAAGTCGCCTTCGATGTTAAACAGCACAGGAAATCTGTCAAATTCACACTCAGCCCTATTTGGAATACTGTTTCGGTGCACTTCATCGATTCATGCTTTTACCGTAGGATTTAGGCTCATATCTTTGTAAAAATTTATGTGGGTCCCTGGACTGCCTGTGCTAGGGCCTGGGCAGGCCATGGCGGTGGGTAGGGCAGAGAACTAGCTCTCGACATGTTATGGCTTTCCACAATTCGGCATCAACTCTAGTGTTTCAAGTAACCAACACATGGGGATTTTAGCAATCCCCCTGTAAATGGCACCATCATCACACCCATCACACACAACTCAGACACCCCTGACAGACCGATTGGATATGGAGCATTCGGCGTTGTCTGGTAAGTCTCACTTCTTATTATTATGATGACACAGTTTCCGGGGCTTGGCAGACTCAGCTGATCTTTGTTCCCATGTCATCCTCATCATCATCACCGGCTTCTTTGATCATCTTTGTTTTTATTACATCATTCATTCTCCAACTTTCCCCCATAATATATCCAGAATGATATATGACTATCGTGCCTACATATTTCATCTTCCTTTTTTCTCTTTATGATCCATTGGAAGACGCCCCTAAAGTCCGATGCGCTCAGCTGATAGCCTATCACTGTTCCTTTGTTGTTCGTGTCGGGCTTCATCCTTGAGTTGCGTGTTTTTCTTTGTTCTACTACTTGGATGTGAACTTCATCCTTCACATCCTATTACTGTCAGTGTCATGCTAGGCCAGAACACGGGAAGGGGGGTGATGATGGGAAGGCGCATATTACATCTAGAATATAAATAAAATCTAGATAAAGTCTAGATCTGTTGCTTTACAATTACAACATGACTGATTATAATTTTTAAAAGTCATCATTAGAGCATTGCCTATCCATATCACAATGCAGTATATAGATCTATATCAGTTTTTGACAGTCCGTACCCCTCCCCCACTGCCTACGAATTGGTTTTTATCTGATAATCATATTATCTCAATGTTGTCGCTACGTCAGCCTCAACAGTCTGTTCTGAGTGTGCCGTTTCTTTGTTCTTCTTTCTTCCCTCTTTGAACAGCTGTTCAGTGCACATATAATGTACATAGAGATCTTTATTTTCCCCGGTGCTTAATAGCTTTTATGTGTAATTATGACCCAATGAAATGAGTTTAATATAGATCTAGATTTAGAATGAGATAAATTATTATATAGATTGAATATAGATCTCTCTATTTATTGGAAGCTGAAAGAAGACCAAAACAATCATTTTTTTTAATAAGGCATCTAGAGTCTAGATTCTATCTTTGTATATGTGTGAGATAATATTATAAGTATCGCCTAAATCTATTCTTGTGGGTTATTTAGATCTATATTTAATAGGGAAAAAAAGCTATGATGTAAATCTCTGGTGTTCTTTACAGTACAATCTAGATCTTAGCTCAAGAATTTAGATCAATAATGTAGACATTAGATTCTATGGGCCTATGTTTGGATATAATATCTATAGATTTGATACTTTTCATCACTTGAATCCGTTCAAAGCGGTCAACATAATAGAATCAATATTGATTCACTTCTTTCCTTGGTACATTGTCTATCACCGGTCTGCTATCAATGATCATTCAGTCTGAATTACATTATCTTTGGCTTACTATAAGTCTCCATTTGACAAGAAGTATGAAGAATCAGTAACACAGTTAACCATGCAGAAGTTTTTTTTCCCCAACACGCTTTGGGACTTGACCTAGCTAGGCCTTGAAATCACGATCTCTGCCATAAGATAAATATGTGCATCTAATAGTAATAAATCAGACCTAGGTTCTAGATTTAGTCTATATCCATTACCATTACGGGAGTGTTACCTTACTGTTGAACTCTCCACGCATTTCTCGAAATACAAAGAATGAACAAGGAAAAGTTTTGACAACTCATAAAGAAAATGAATAAACATTTATAGTTTAAGATTTAAGTTTATGGTACACTGAGTTAACATTTTTTTCTCCTCTTATGAAGGCTATTTTTCGATTTGTTCCAAAAATTTCATAGGATTATAAAATTCTTTTTTTTATTCTTCGTTTTCTCAAAGTTCTTTTGGTATTTCCTGGTGCGCTCATGACCAAAATAATTTAAAGACCTTATTTTATTTTCCTTGTGAGTGCAGGCTACTCTTGAAGCTAGACCTATCTATGAGCATGAGTTGGTACTAAGCTCAGTTTCTTTACATGGCTTTGTGTTATGGTTCAATCCCAGTTAGGTATTTTATTGAATCAATTTAGTTTGGAAAATTCGTTGCTCAACTAAAATTGAATTTGTAATTTAGTATTATTTTTCTCAGGCTATCTATCGGGTTGACGGTCACATACTCAGCTTATATATAACCACGAAATGTCCAAGTCTTATCTCACTTTATGTATATTATTGTTCATCACATATGTTTTATTATATGGGTTACAATAATCTGAAATGTGAAGGCCACAAACTGACATCTATTGGTATACAAGCATTCAATTGAATGTCATTTAACACTCTTTTTATTTAAATAGGTGGGGGCATTTTCTGTGATTTGAGGTAAATGAACTGGTTCATACCAGTTTGATATTTGAAAATTTGTAATTTATGAGATGAATTTCATGAAAAGGGAAGTTCTTTTGCAGGGTTTGTCCTAAAAGTATGTCAGGACAGTTTTAGTCATTGATTCAAACACTATACATTTTACTGTTGTTGTAGTTGTCATGGTGCAGTTGGTAAGTCCTGTTACTTTTCCCTTTCACTCTTTTACATGTCTTTCTATTCAATGAATAAAGAAATTCTAAAAAACATAGTTATATGTCATTATTAAACTTTTTTTTACCTGTTAATAATTGTTAAGTTAAAAAATGGAACATTAAACATCTTTGTTTTTATGTTTTATTTTTACTTCTTTTTCTTTCCTCTGTCTCATTGTCACGATTTGGTCCAGCTCTAGGGGCAGTGATTTCCATTCATAGTGGTCGTCAACTTCACGGAAATAGTTAACCGAGATCTAGTCTAGTTTGTTTGATTTTTGTTATTGTTTTATAAAGTTTGTTTGCCTTATATAGATCTAGTGGTGACATTACTGACACTGACAGATTAGAACTAGACTGACGATAGTACACTCGTGCAACGACATGACGCAATGTTATTTAGTTATACTATAGTTGCAGTGTACACATCATGTGGCTTGTTGGGAGAGAATGAGGCGTCGATCCTGGCCTGACCTATTTATTTCACTGATCACTACTCTACTCTATGCTATTCTTTAGCACTGGAGCGACGGGGAAGGGGTGGGGAAAAGGATGGTGACGTAAAATTGGGTCACTTGGACAGCCGTGTTCTATTGCGTTTGATGGACGTCAGGAAGGTTTGACTAGTTTTGAGGGCAGTAGGCTTGTTGGTCACTATGCTAACAGTACAGATTGTGTTTAAGTTACAACGGAGGATAGTAATAGAGAGAGAGAGCGTTGATGGAAATAAGTAATAGAACATGGAGAGAGAGAGAGTAGTTGGAGAGAGCGTGAGCTCTTCTTCTTGGAGAGAGGGGGAGTTATTGAAGATAGTTTGCGAGACGAGAGAGCGCTGTTGAAGATGCGATGGATATTATCTAATAAAAGGCTGTCGTTGTTTATTATTATGTATTTACTAATTTACATTTACCTGTAGTATTAGTAGTCGTGCCAGGCTGGAACAGAGTGCTAAAGGGTGTGTTTTTCCCCCATTGCCTTAAACAAAAACACATTGTATAAGGGTTTCTACTTTAAACCTCTATAGAAATATTAAAATGTTACGTCATTAACATGGCTTCTCTCTCTCTCTCTCTCTCTCTCTTCTCTTTCTCTCTCTCTCTCTCTCTCTCTTCTCTTCTTCTCTCTTCTCAGCCAGTGGCTGTTCTCCAATCACTGAAACCTATGTCTATCTCTCCCTTCCTCCCCCACCCCTCTCCCGTTTTCAGTATTATCTATTCTCATATTATTTCAAACAAAAAGAAAATGTTAGAAATCCCTTTGGTTGTTTACAGGGCAGTCTGGTCAAATTAAAAAACAAAACAATAACAGAGTAATGAATGTGTGTGTAACATCAAATCAAAATCACCTATACATGGCCCACTAACTAGGTGTGTGTATAGAGATCGTAAAGCGTACAGTCATGATTACAACTCTAGTGGGCGCTGTGTGCTGAGTAAAGAATTGGCATTAAAGCCTGTATATATATATATATATATATATATATATATATATATATATATATATATATATATATATATATATATATATATATATATATATATATATATATATATATATATATATATATATGTTCGTGAGAACATTTCCTCGTTGCCTGTCATCGCTGGCCCTTTACTTTCCCTTCACGACCACCATCTCACCTGATGCCTGTCCCATCCACGGCTGCCAGGAGGGACTTGATTCACTGCTCGGCTCTTTAGTTATGATTTGTTGGAAGTTTTTTTGTAAGAGTTTTAATTTTTCCCCGGATGGGATACTATAATGTGGCTGGTAGTTTGAGATTGCAAAATTAGAAATGCTACTAAAAACCCCCATGATCACCGTAGTTGTGCATGTGGGTAAATCAAATCAAATCAAATCAAATCAAAACCCTCATCGATGCTAATAGCTGTCGTGCCAATGACAATGTATCACTCTACCCCTGCAATGCATTATGAAAATGATTGTAGCCCTCAATTTCTCCTCTGTGTCCTCTGTTTGCCTGTGTCACCAATGACGTTTTTGTTTGCCTACGCATGCTTTGCCCATCGTCTAGTTTCTATTACGTTATTAAGGAAGTGGCTTTGTCAGTCTGTGACTCTCTGTCTGTCTGTCTCTTTCTCTGTGTGTGTGTGTGTCTCTCTCTCTCTCTCTCTCTCTCTCTCTCTCTCTCTCTCTCTCTCTCTCTCTCTCTCTCTCTCTCTCTCTCTCTCTCCCACTGCGTAAGTGTTGCTTATTGAAGGAGAGGATTAGACAAAAGGCGTTGAAATTTACACCTGTTCTTTGTTTGGTGGTCGCTTTAGGAAGCTAATAATTACGCTTTGCTTGACAGAGCGAAAGGAAGTTTTGTGTGTTACGGCGTTGTCAAGGTTATTCGGTGCAAGCTGAGTTTGTAAGTCACGCCCTTGGACTTTTGTTCTTGTTTTTTTTTTTACTTAGCCTTTCATCTCGCTGTTTCCTCTTCATTCACCATGAGATCACCGCAAATTATGGACGGGATAAATTCCAATTAAACAAACTCTTTTGTACTTTTTGTGTGCGTTACTTGTAGATTCTACTTTTTTCCCAATCGGCTCTTTCACTTCTCTTTTCATCTTACAGTTTTCTCTTATTTCACCCAGAGTGTTGTGATTTGGCACGAGACCTCCTTTTTTATAGTCCCATATCCAATGGGAATAGGTGTCGATCCACCTGCCTGAACCATCGCGGGTAGATTTTACTCGAGAAAAAACCCTCTAGAAAAATGTTTCAAACGTCGGCGGGCTTGAGAGGCAGACACCTTGCCTCTGGACTACGGAGTCCCTGCACATAGACGACGGCGGTCGTTAGAGAAACTGCTGGGGCCAGTTAGTAGAGGCATAATATCGACCCCTTCAAATCTAAAGAAGGATGAGCTGTGGCTGACCCTTGAACCCGAGTCACCTCCGGGGAAGGTCGAAGCCGACACGGAACGCCTTGAAAAAGCCGGTGACATGCAAAGGACACCCGGGAATCCGAGCAACCGGTGCCTTTCACTGGTCTGCTGCTGAGGAAGGGTGGGGAGGGGGATACACCGGGTGTAGAGCGCTGTCTTTGTCGATGTTCCATACATAGTTAATGAACAGAGGTGGTGGCGGGCGCAGCTGGTGGGTCTTACTCTTACATAGATCCTTTCCATTCTCCCCTCATCTCTCTTTCGTGTTGCTGTTCCCTCTTAGTTCACCCTAAGATCACCGTCGTGTTATGATGGTTGGGTTTGTTTTGGTGTTTTTTTTTCTTCCAATTAGAAGACAAAGTAACAAAGCAGTGTTTCTTCTGAATTATCGTTTTGAAATCACCGCACATGGTACGTGGGGTGTTCCAATGAGGCAAACATATATCTAAGGACGCGTGTTTCGTGTGATTATAATTATTGATATTAATTCATTACGTGGGTGTCTCTTGAATTTAAATAATATCCAAGTATCGATTATACTTTTTTTGCGATCACGGTTCGGTGCGCATAGTGGATACGGTACAGTTTTGTTTAATTTAATCCATGACATTTACTATTACTACTACTATTACTACGTTCATTAATGTTTTAAGTCAACCACCTGTTTTTACGTTCATTGCATTTTCTAGACGACGAAATCGTTTTTAATTTAAAACTGGAACGATCGCCGGTGATAGCGTGGGTTAGTTACACCGTCAGCGACTGTTTTGATGGTGTGGATTTCTCTCTATTTTCATTTTTGAGTATTCTACTTTAGAGACGCGCATTATGATTATTTATTTGATGCATGGGATTTCTGGCATGTGTGTTTTTGTTTGTCTAAATACCCATGTCGATCTCATGGTTATAGTGGTATGCCCCGGAACGACCATGCGAATAGTTCACTTAAAATAGATTTGTTTTAAATACTTCTATTTTAAAGCTTTATTTTTTATTTCTTCTTCTTTTTCTTCTTCTTCTTCTTCTTCTTCTTCTTCTTCTTCTTCTTCTTCTTCTTCTTCTTCTTCTTCTTCTTCTTCTTCTTCTTCTTCTTCTTCCTCCTCTTCTTCTTCTTCTTCTTCTTCTTCTTCTTCTTCTTCTTCTTCTTCTTCTTCTTCTTCTTCTTCGACATGACTGATGATCATATCCGCAATTACTATCTTCATTTTTTATGTCCGCATCAAGCACTTCCGACGCGGCGCTGCTTTACACATATTTGTTTCCACAAACACACTCACGCATACACACATTCACACGCACACACTTAAGCATACACACGTAGACACACATGAACTTTTGATTTTAACACTGATGCTTTTGCGTCATATATGGCAATACTTGACATCGGCGTATTTGTGAATAGTGTTCAGTTATGAGGCGCGCCCCGCGCAAATCTTCCTGGCGTTCTAACGAAAATGTGTAATATTATTGGTGTTTATAGTTGGAGGGGGGGGAGATTATCAACCAATCAGATTGCTGCCTGATAGGCTAGGCGGCTGTGTAAGATGTTTGGATGACCGAACGCCATGCTTGCTCTAAGAGCAGCTTCTTGGTGGCGTTAAGCGTTATCATTCTGTATGAATCGATAACGTGTGTGTGTGTGTTCTGTGAATATGTGTTTCTTCTTATTATAATTATTATTGAGATTGAAAAGAAGAAAAAAATGTTTGCAGTGTAGTTTCATCTGTACAATGGTTTACCCGCGTCATCTTCATTTCTTCTATTTTTAACCTTGTGGTGGGGGAGGGGTGGGCGGGTGCTTGTGGTAGTTCCTACTTCTTCCATTTCACTACTCTTTCACCTGTTTTTTATTTTATTTTGCTGCTCCTCTTCATTCACTCCGCACATATATATATATATATATATATATATATATATATATATATATATAAATATATAAATATAAATTATGACGTAATTTTCAATAAATAATCAGATACTTGTGTGGGGACTTGTCTAGTTTCACTCACACTCACACTCACAGTGTTGGCACTCACTGACAATGTTTGACGGTTGGTGGGCGAACCCAGGTAGGAAGGTCCTCTTGCCTCCCCGCTTTCTTTCATACACGATACATTCATGTACATACATGTCTAGTGATGGCCAACGGGGAGCTCGTTGGTAGATTTCAATGAAGCAACAACAACAAAAATCCACTTGCTTTATAAATCCTCATCGCTCATTTCCTCTCCCCCTTCACCCTGAAATCACCGCGTGTCACGTCGCGGTGGATTGACAGGGTGACGATGACTTCCAATGGTCATTTCCTCCCCCTTCACCCTGAAATCACCGCGTGTCACGTCGCGGTGGATTGACAGGGTGACGGTGACTTCAATGCCATTTCCTTCACCCTGAAATCACCGCGTATCACATCGCGGTGGATTGACAGGGTGACGGTGGCTTCCAATGGTCATTTTCTTTCCCCTTCTCCTGAAATCATCGCATGTCATCTCGTTGTGGATTGACAGGGTGACGGTGGCTTCTATGGTCATTTGCTCTCCCTTCATCCTGAAATCACCGCGTGTCATATCATGGTGGATTGACAGGGTGACGGTGACTTCCAATGAAACAAAACCAGCAACCTTTAGGCCAAGATGACGTGAGTGTTTTGATAACGTCACTAATAACATGTATTTGGATGATGTCGTGAATGATAACATACATACATACTCTCTCTCTCTCTCTCTCTCTCTCTCTCTCTCTCTCTCTCTCTCTCTCTCTCTCTCTCCCCCCCCCCCCTCCTTTCTGCTTCATCTCCCCATCCCACCCTCTTGTCTAGTAGTGTATAATGTGAGGGTAAGGCTGATGACCGGAGGCTGGGGGTCACGCCTTGGTCAGACCCGGGGGTCATTGCCCAGCTTTTAGGCGAGTCCATGTTGAGAGAATAAAAAGGGGGTAGTGGGCTTGGTTCGAGTAAAGGACATTTACAGAGGTGTGGTATCTATGAGGAAGATGAGTGAGTCGCGGAGGCTAGAGAGAGAGGGTGGGGGGGCTAACTTACATCGCATAGTATGATATACATATTTATGTGTATTTATATTTATGATATATCGACATAGCCCTTTTCTTACTGTTCCCGCTTAATTCGCCCTGAGATCACCGTTTATGGTGGACGAGGAATTTCCATTGAATCAAGGCGAGGGTCTTGTCAGGGAGACGATGTCTTGCCATGTCACATATTATTCCATTCCACTTCACGCTATAGAAACCGGGCATATGCCAGCCGTATGAGCCGTAATGACTTCGATGAAAGAACTTTACTTTCGCTTTGGTGACGTTTTGTGATGTAAATCAATGATCACATGAATGTTATGATGCTGTTATGTTACTTGTAAACTAAACTTACCAATATCAGTGGGGAAGTTGGGAGCACGGTGGCCCAGAGGTAAGGTGTCGACCTCTTAACGAAAAGGTCGTGAGTTTAAGAGGGGATGACAATTTTGGTTGTTCCCTCTAATTCTTTTCCCCATCTCTTACATGTCTTCCCTCTATTTTCTTTTCCCCATCTTCTACATGGCTTCCCTCTATTTCTTTCTCCCATCTTCTACATGGCTTCCCTCTATTTCTTTCCCCCATCTTCTACATGGCTTCCCTCTATTTCTTTCTCCCATCTTCTACGTGGCTTCCCTCTATTTCTTTCCCCCATCTTCTACGTGGCTTCCCTCTATTTCTTTCTCCCATCTTCTACATGGCTTCGCTCTGTTTCTTTCTCCCATCTTATACATGGCTTCCCTCTGTTTCTTTCTCCCATCTTCTAATGGCTTCCCTCTGTTTCTTTCTCCCATCTTCTACATGGCTTCTCTCTATTTCTTTCTCCCATCTTCTACATGGCTCCCCTCTATTTCTTTCTCCCATCTTCTACATGGCTTTCCTCTATTTCTTTCTCCCATCTTCTACATGGCTTCCCTCTATTTCTTTCTCCCATCTTCTACATGATGGCTTTCCTCTATTTCTTTCTCTCATCTTCTACATGGCTTTCCTCTATTTCTTTCTCCCATCTTCTACATGGCTTCCATCTATTTCTTTCTCCCATCTTCTACATGGCTTCGCTCTGTTTCTTTCTCCCATCTTCTACATGGCTTCGCTCTGTTTCTTTCTCCCATCTTCTACATGGCTCCCCTCTATTTCTTTCTCCATCTTCTACATGGCTTTCCTCTATTTCTTTCTCCCATCTTCTACATGGCTTTCCTCTATTTCTTTCTCTCATCTTCTACATGGCTTTCCTCTATTTCTTTCTCCCATCTTCTACATGGCTTCTCTCTATTTCTTTCTCCCATCTTCTACATGGCTTCGCTCTGTTTCTTTCTCCCATCTTCTACATGGCTTCGCTCTGTTTCTTTCTCCCATCTTCTACATGGCTCCCTCTATTTCTTTCTCCCATCTTCTACATGGCTTTCCTCTATTTCTTTCTCCCATCTTCTACATGGCTTCCTCTGATTCTTTCTCCCATCTTCTACATGGCTTCGCTCTGTTTCTTTCTCCCATCTTCTACATGGCTCCCCTCTATTTCTTTCTCCCATCTTCTACATGGCTTTCCTCTGTTTCTTTCTCCCATCTTCTACATGGCTTCCCTCTATTTCTTTCTCCCATCTTCTACATGGCTTCCCTCTGTTTCTTTTCCCCCACTCATCCTACCCTTTTTAAATCATCCTTCCCTGGACCTTCATACGTCATGTTGAACGATGTGGCCAACGTGTTTTTAGCTTTTTGAGCACTGAAAAACCGTCCCAGCCATGCTTCGTTTACTTGCAAAAAAAATAAATAAATCTTCTGTTATGACTGTGTTGGTTCGGTGTTCAGTCTATAGTAATTAATGAGCTCTAAGGATTTTTCTGTAGTTTAACGAATAGTTTACAGAAAATCGCCGGAGCTTACGATTTTCATGACATCGAAAAGAAAGAAAGCAACACACACACACACATACACACACAGAGCGAGTCGGTGTCTTTAGAGTAGTAGTAGTAGCGGTATGGGACACACACCTGATCGTGCCGCTCTTATTCATGACTGCACGAGGATTATAGCAGCACGCATTCACACGCACACAGACATACACACACACACACACACATGCGCTTCCTCGTACCCAGAGACACACATTTTTACACGCAGTCAGATTTAAAGACAAAACTATACGCTTCCTCATGCCCAGACACATATTTTTACACACATACACACTTTTATTTTAGAGACAAAATATACCCTTCCTCACTCCTAGACACAAACATTTACACACAAGACACATTTAAAGACAAAATATACGCTTCCTCACTCTCAGATACGCCCGTTGACACACTTAAAGATACGCTTCCTCACACACATTTACACACAGACACACTTAAAGACAAAATATACGATTCCTCTAACACAGACACACACATTTACACACAGACACACTTAATAAAGACAAAATATGGATTCTTCTAACCCAGACACAGACATTTACACACAGACACACTCAAAGACAACATTTACACTTTTTCTAACGCAGACACAGACATTTACACGTATACACATTTAAAGACAAGCTATACGATTCCTCTAACCTAGACACAGACATTTACACGCAGACACATTTAAAGACAAAATATACACTTCTTCTGACACAGACATTTACACGCAGACACATGTAAAGACAAAATACACACTTCTTCTGACACAGACATTTACACGCAGACACACTTAATAAAGACAAAATATACAATTCCTCTAACCCAGACACAGGCATTTACACATACAGACAGGAACACAGATCTACACGTATACACGCACATCCAAACACATACACAGGCAGGCAGAAAGACACACATACGCACAGTAAAGCGTGTGATACAGTTAGAATATATTGAACATTTTTCTTGTTTTATATCAATATCAGTCCGGCATGGCCGATGTTTTCACAGTTCACGGCCTGTGTGACTCGACTGTCTACTCCTGCTGTCTCCCGATGTATTTCAATATATCACCCTAGTCGGCTCTTAGTCTGCATGGAGACATTGACGAATGGAAGTCAAAACCAGAGAGATTCATTCAAGCGTGGAGACTGGAATATCAGAAACAGGGGCACATTATTTTCACTCCTCAATCCAGCAGCTGCCTACTATCATTTCACAGATGACCGATTTTTTTTTTGGTATTTAAAACAGTTATTGTTTTTAAGAACTTCTCCTCGTGTTGGTTATTTATTATCGTCATAGCCTGATAGTGTTGGTGGTCTGTTGGTTGGTTCTGAGATCTGAGATCACCGCATGCTATGGTGGATGTGGCACATTCAAATGAATCCCTCCCCCTCCCACCCCCAAATCAAACAATAGCACCAACAACAAAAAAAAAGAAGAAAATAAAGCTTTGCTATCGTGTACACCGCGAGATTGGGAAATATTGGTTTCGGCCGGTGGTTTGGTGATAGCTGGTCGAACACGTGCACGAGAGCCTAGGTTCACATCCTGGGTTTGTTTTTATTTCTCTCTCATGGGACACAGAACGACATCCTAGTCTAGATCGGCCTGCTTTATTTTTTTTTGCCGTGGAAGCGGAACGTTCCCGGTACGGCTAGTGGTAAGAGGGGGTGGGGGGGGATGAGTTAGGCGTCACGTCCACAAACAAGACAATATGCGATCCGACCTTGGGTCTTCATTTACTCAACCGATTAGGGGACTCGGTAGTCCAGAGGCAAGGTGTCGTCGGCCTTTCAACCTGAAGGTAGTGGGTTCGAGCCCCGCCGACGGTTGAAAAGTTTTCTCGAAAATTCGAACAAAATCTACACCCCCCCCCCACCCCCTGGTCCAGGTAGGTCGTGGATCGACACCTAGTCCCACCGGTTGGACGGACGATAAAAAGGAGGTCCCGTGTGCAGATCACAACACTCTGTACGCGTTAAAGATCCATTTGCTGTTTACAGGGCAGTCCGGGCAACATTCAAATCAAAATCTTACCACAAAACTCCACGAGATCACCTGAATTGTGCGTGTGGGTAAATCAAATGGAATATAAAGAAAAAATATATATTTAAAAAATTCCAAACCGATTCGACTCACACTCTCCGTAAAGGTCACACCTTCGTGACCTATAATAAATGTACCTTGTAATTTTCATATATATATATATATATATATATATATATATATATATATATATATATATATATATATATATATATATATATATATATATATATATATATATATTCATTTTTTGCATTGTTTCCCTTGGCAGCTTTCATTTGTTTTGTTTTCTTTTAGATCATCGTGTTCCGATCAATCAAAGACGCTTCATTTGCCCTTCTTTTTCTTCTTTATAATGGGCCCCTTGAGAGACAGACAGACAGACAGACACACACACAGCCCCTGCAATGGCGACAAGGTGGCTTACCACTTCAGCTGGCTTCGGATCAGTTGTGGGTCCAGCGGCTTAATTCTTCGGTGATCGGGGAGCCCCACTAATTACAATTGGGTAAAAAACAAAACAAAAAAGGGGGCGGGTGAGGGAGCACCCTTTCAATGCCGAAGCTCGCTTTGCTCCGTCTCGTCGTCCCCCAATCGCCTTCGAGTTGGACGAGATCTAGACCTGTCTGCAGTACAGAAAGGTTACATTCAGTTGACATCTTTGTAATATTGATTCAGTACGGTAAAATCACACATTCGGTTACAAGTATATGATATATACATATATATATATATATATATATATATATATATATATATATATATATATATATATATATATATATATATATATATATATATATATATATATATATATATATATATAGCCACATAGTATCCCAACCTTGGACGAGTCTTTTCATTTGGGAGGGGGGGGGGGGCGTGCCGACACAAAAGAAGCGAGGTGTAGGTTTCCTCCTCGATTTTTCACAACTCTTTTTTTTTAAGCCAGGTGCCACATTTGAAACATTAAGTGCCATATTTTGTTCCTGTTGGTTGTGGTTAATGATGATGATATTGTATCGATTTTGGTGTGTCTGCTCAGGTAACAACAGCCCCGGCCTTTTCCCAGCAGTAAGCTAATTCGTGCCAGGCTTATAGAACATAGTCGCGTTATGGCATGGGGGTCATGTGGAGGTAAGGGACAGTCTGTGAGTATGTGTGTGTGTGCGTGTCGGTATGCGTGTGTTTGGTTGCAGGTGTGTGAACGTGAGTACGACTGGGTTGAACGACAGCCAGAGGTGGTCGTACTCTGGAGCATGGGTTCATGGCCTGTGCTCACGCGACACTCGATTCAAGCTGGCTTATGTATGGAGTAACCAGTTAATCCAATCCAATCCCAGTTCACCTTCTTCTATCTGTCTGTGTGTGTGTGTGTGTGTCTCTCTCTCTCTCTCTCTCTCTCTCTCTCTCTCTCTCTCTCTCTCTCTCTCTCTCTCTCTCTCTCTCTCTCTGTCTTTCTCTTTCTCTCTCTCTCTCTCTCTCTCTCTCTCTCTCTCTCTCTCTCTCTCTCTCTCTCTCTCTCTCTCTCTCTCTCTCTCTCTCTTTCTCTCTCTCTCTGCTCTCTCTTCTCTCTTCTGATTACTCATTTTGTCTCTGTCTGTCTGATTCTCTCTCTGTCTCTCTCTGTCTCTTTCTCTCTCTCTCTCTCTCTCTCTCTCTCTCTCTCTCTCTCTCTCTCTCTCTCTCTCTCTCTCTCTCTCTATCACACACGCACACGCACTCTCTCACTCACACTTTGTGATCTTGTTTGTGTATAGAACCAGATGGGTTCAGAGGGGGAGATATAAATTGTATCCTCCATCAAGACAGAATCTCCCAGAATGACACCCCCCCACCAGACCTTGTTCGTTTCTGCGCATGCGTGGAGGTGCTTCCACTGGTTTTTCATCCTGCTGTTTCCTCTTAACTCGCCCTGAGATCTCCGCATATGGTTGACATGGGAAATTTCAATGAATCAGAACAACTGTTGCCTTGATTTTTATCCCATGACATTGTTGTAACTGAACCGTAGTGTTGTGAGCTGGTCATCACGACAACTGGTTCAAACCCCACAGCTAGCCCAATAGACTTCCTGTATTGTGTGTAGGATGTCAGTAGACTCTCCCTGTGTTGTGTGTAGGATGTCAGTAGACTCTCCCTGTGTTGTGTGTAGGATGTCAGTAGACTCTCCCTGTGTTGTGTGTAGGATGTCAGTAGACTCCCCTGTGTTGGGTGTAGGATGCCAGTGGATTATCCCTGTGTTGTGTGTAGGATGCCAGTGGATTATCCCTGTGTTGTGTGTAGGATGTCAGTAGACTCTCCTGTGTTGTGTGTAGGATGCCAGTAGATTATCCCTGTGTTGTGTGTAGGATGTCAGTAGACTCTCCTGTGTTGTGTGTGTAGGATGCCAGTAGATTATCCCTGTGTTGTGTGTAGGATTTCAATAAACTCTCCCTGTGTTGTGTGTAGGATGTCAATATACTCTCCCTGTGTTGTGTGTAGGATGTCAATAGACTCTCCCTGTGTTGTGTGTAGGATGTCAATAGACTCTCCCTGTGTTGTGTGTAGGATGTCAATAGACTCTCCCTGTGTTGTGTGTAGGATGTCAATAAACTCCCTGTGTTGTGTGTAGGATGTCAATAGACTTCCTGTGTTGTGTGTAGGATGTCAGTAGACTCTCACTGTGTTGTGTGTGTAGGATGTTAATATACTCTCCCTGTGTTGTGTGTAGGATTTCAATAAACTCTCCCTGTGTTGTGTGTAGGATGTCAATAGACTCTCCCTGTGTTGTGCGTAGGATGTCAATAGACTTCCTGTGTTGTGTAGGATGTCAGTAGACTCTCCTGTGTTGTGTGTAGGATGTCAGTAGACTCTCTCCTGTGTTGAGTGTAGGATGCCAGTAGACTCTCCCTGTGTTGTGTAGGATGTCAGTAGACTCTCCCTGTGTTGTGTGTAGGATGCCAGTAGACTCTCCCTGTGTTGTGTGTAGGATGCCAGTAGACTCTCCCTGTGTTGTGTGTAGGATGCCAGTGGACTATCCCTGTGTTGTGTGTAGGATGCCAATGTACTCCCTGTGTTGTGTATTGGATGCCAGTAGGTCTTCGCATATGGTAGACGGCATATATTTCAGTGAAACAAGCGTTCTTACCTCTACCGGACTTCGATACTTCTTTCACGTCTCTATTCATGACATTCTCTCCAGTCTGTCTGTGTGTTCCTATTGGGTTTTTTCTTCTTCATATTTTTAGAGCGATCGATTAATCGGTTTTCCTATTGATCTTCAATTAAGAATTAGTCAGTTGATTTGCTGATGAATCTGTACACATGTATGGATGATAATATAGGTTATGTTTACAATTTTGGTTTTGTAGTTGTAAAGAGAAATTCTTTGGATTATTCTCCATGACTCATCAAGTTGTACATTATCTATGGAATTTTGAGCTAAGAAATGAATAAGAGGAGGAAGAGCAGAAAAAGAAAAAATAAGAAGACAAGGAATCAATGACCCATCTGTCGCTTTCCAAAAGTGACAGGTAAGCGTTACGTTTGATGTATACATGTGTGTTTGGTAGAGAGAGAGAGGGAGAGAGAGACACACACGTACAGAGAGAGAGAGAGAGAGAGAGAGAGAGAGAGAGAGAGAGAGAGAGAGATACACACACACACGCGCAGGCAGAGAGAGAGAGAGAGCGCGCACACGTCTTTTTAGGGCCAGGTTATGGGTGCCAGATTCTCGATTTACTCCCAAGTTGCACGTGACATTGGAGTGATTTCTCCTTAGTAAGCAGGTTTTTGTTTATAATATCTGAAGTTCTTTTTTCTTTTTTGTTGTTGTCCACCACCCACCACCCCCCCCCCTAAATCCCCGTTCCACCTTTTACTGTTTCGTGAATTCCCTTTGAGGTGATGCGATGTTATTTTTAGCCCTTTTGTCTCAGGTTTGGCGTCGTCGCACGTGAGCAGACCCACAGAGGCTTGCGATGGAGATCACGGTGTTACAGTTACATGTCACGGTGCTTTGCTCTGCCAGCTGCTGATATACCAAGTTTCATTAATAACTAGCCCTTTGGTGTCGTCTACCTGTTTACTTTGTTTTCTCTCTATGCTATCAAACCTCAACACCTGGCTGTCCATTTTTCTTCTTCTTCTTCTTCTTCTTCTTCTTCTTCTTCTTCTTCTTCTTCTTCTTCTTCTTCTTTCTTTCTTCTTCTCCTCCTCCTCCCCCTCCTCGTTGGCGTATGCCTGCTTCTTTTCTTTCACTCCTTCCCGTGTTCCCAGCCTGAGATGGCCGAATATAGTTGACGGTGTAAAATTCAACGGAACACCCCCCCCCACAACAACCATATCTCCGTCGCTCTCTGTCTGGCTGTGTGTGTGTGTGTGTGTGTCTCTCTCTCTCTCTCTCTCTCTCTCTCTCTCTCTCTCTCTCTCTCTCTCTCTCTCTCTCTCTCTCCTCTCTCTCTCTCTCTCTCTCTCTCTCTCTCTCTCTCTCTCTCTCTCTCTCTCTCTCGTGAAAAAAGACACCAAAACACTCAAAACACAGTTCTCATTACGATCAGCTCCCAACTCATTGATAATTATCACAACTACCCAGGGCGTATTCAGGCCCAGTCAGACCTTCCAGCTCCAGTCTGGTATTGAACGAACCCAGGCCAGCAGACGACCTGGCCCGCGTGACCTACTTTCATTTCTTCTTCAGGTTGTGAACCGTGAGACTGATGATGAGATCCTTCATCTGCTACTGGGTCTACAGGTCTCTGGGTCACCGTAACTTTTATCCAGTATCGATACCCCGTCGTTTCCTTACTTTGCTAGTTCTCACACCTGTCTCATTTTCACACGTGTCTCCTTTTCTGTTTCTGTCTTTGTGTCTGTATCTCTCTCTCTCTGTCTCTCTCTCTGTCTCTCTCTCTCTCTCTCTCTCTCTCTCTCTCTCTCTCTCTCTCTCTCTCTCTCTCTCTCTCTCTCTCTCTCTCTCTCTCTCTCTCTCTCTCTCTCTCTCTCTGTCTCTCTTTGTCTCTGTCTGTCTATCTATCTGCCTCCGACTCTCTCTCTCTCTCTCTCTCTCTCTCTCTCTCTCTCTCTCTCTCTCTCTCTCTCTCTCTCTCTCTCTCTCTCTCTCTCTCTCTCTCTCCTCCCCCCTGGTTATCTGTTTTAACTCTCTCTATATGTCGTCTCTTTCTCTATCTGTGTGTATGTATCTCCATTTCTCCTTCTCCCCCCTCTCTGTCATGTCTGTCTGTACTACATATTAATTTTTCTTTTCTTCCGGTTGTAACTTATTGTGTCTCTTTCTTCATGCTTCCCGTCTCACGTTCACGTCACGTCATTTTTCTCTCATTGATTTCTCTTTATTGTTCTCTTTTGCATGACCTGGTTTACTTTTTATTTTATTTTTGCAATCAATCGAGCGTGTCGGGGTCTTGGTTGAGTAAGTGGTCTTTGTTGCTTTGTTTTACCTCCGTTCTTTTTGATACCAACTCCAAGGTGGTTGGCGGAGGGGTGTGTGTGCTGCTGGCAGACCCTACTTTTTTGCTTCTTCTACTTTTACTTTTCTCATTTGAATTATCTCCCATCTTGCTGTTTCCTCTTAATTCGCACTGAGACTCATACTGCCATAATAATAAATAGTATGGTGGACGGGCCACTGAGACTCATACTGCCACAATAATAAATAGTATGGTGGACGGGCCACTGAGATTCATACTGCCATAATAATAAATAGTATGGTATGGTGGACGGGCCACTGAGATTCATACTGCCATAATAATAAATAGTATGGTGGACGGGCCACTGAGATTCATACTGCCATAATAATAAATAGTATGGTATGGTGGACGGGCCACTGAGATTCATACTGCCATAATAATAAATAGTATGGTATGGTGGACGGGCCACTGAGATTCATACTGCCATAATAATAAATAGTATGGTATGGTGGACGGGCCACTGAGATTCATACTGCCATAATAATAAATAGTATGGTGGACGGGCCACTGAGATTCATACTGCCATAATAATAAATAGTATGGTATGATGGACGGGCCACTGAGATTCATACTGCCATAATAATAAATAGTATGGTATGGTGGACGGGCCACTGAGATTCATACTGCCATAATAATAAATAGTATGGTGGACGGGCCACTGAGATTCATACTGCCATAATAATAAATGGTATGGTGGACGGGCCACTGAGATTCATACTGCCATAATAATAAATAGTATGGTGGACGGGCCACTGACATCCATGCTGCCATAATAATAAATAGTATGGTGGACGGGCCACTGAGATACATACTGCCATAATAATAAATAGTATGGTGGACGGGCCACTGAGACTCATACTGCCACAATAATAAATAGTATGGTGGACGGGCCACTGAGATTCATACTGCCATAATAATAAATAGTATGGTGGACTGGCCACTGAGACTCATACTGCCACAATAATAAATAGTATGGTGGACTGGCCAGGTTTCAATGGAATAATAAATAAACGATTCTTTCCATAGTTATATATACGTCTCTGCGTTATTTTGTTGTTGTTTGTTTTGTTTCGTTAAAGTTGTTGTTTTTTGTTTGTTTTTTTACTCATGCAGCCATACATGTACAATAATACCACCAGCAACCTATCGATACATCATCCCGATGGCCTGTGCGTGAGTGTGCAGCAGTGCATCAAATAATGTGCGTGTGTGACACCGTGTCAACGTGTCAAAGCAGATGACCAGCTGCTCACTCACACCATTTCCCGACTCTCATTAGTTATTGTTGGTTGTCACGACCAGCCGGCCACAGGCACACGCTGGGGGGTGGGTGGGGGGAGCTTGATTGCTGCTGTCGTCTGCATGACTTTAACTAGCTAACAGCCGCAATGACCTTTTGCCTGCTGCAGTTTTTTTTAATTTTTAGTTTTCTTTTTTTTAATTGCTGGCATGTGCTGGCAGTACAAACGTTCAGGCCGGCTTCTGTGCGTGTCCCGAGAGGGTTTGGTAGCGGCCCCTCATCCTACTCTTCTACGGTAGGTCAGTAGGGCAAAGGTGGAACTCGATGGCTTCCTTCTCTCACATATAGGTCAGGTTGAACTCGATGGCTTCCTTCTCTAACATAGGTCAGGTGGAACTCGATGGCTTCCTTCTCTAACATAGGTCAGTTGGAACTCGATGGCTTCCTTCTCTAACATAGGTCAGTTGGAACTCGATGGCTTCCTTTTCTAACATAGGTCAGGTAGAACTCGATGGCTTCCTTCTCTAACATAGGTCAGGTGGAACTCGATGGCTTCCTTCTCTAACATACGTCAGGTGGAACTCGATGGCTTCCTTCTCTAACATAGGTCAGGTGGAACTCGATGGCTTACTTTTCTAACATAGGTCAGACGGCCCCTCATCCTACTTCTCTTAAGGTAGGTCGGGTGGATCTCAATGTTTTCTTCTCTAACATAGATCAGGTGGATCTCAATGCTTTCTTCTCTAACATGGGTCAGGCGGAACTCAATGCTTTCTTCTCTAACATAGACCAGGCAGAATTCAATGTTTCTTTCTCTGTGGTAGGTAAGGTGGAACTCAATGCTTCCTTCTCAAACATAGACCAGACAGAATTCAAGGTTTCCTTTTCTATGGTACGTAAGGTGGAACTCAATGCTTTCTTCTCTAACATAGACCAGGCAGAATTCAATGTTTCCTTCTCTATGGTAGGTCAGGCAGAAATCATTGCTTCCTTCTCTATGATAGGTCAGGCGGAAATTAATGCTTCCTTCTCTATGGTAGGTCAGGCGGAAATCAATGCTTCCTTCTCTATGGTAGATCAGGCGGAAATCAATTATTCCTTCTCTATGGTAGGTCAGGCGGAAATCAATGCTTTTTTCTCTATGGTAGGTCAGGTAGAAATCATTGCTTCCTTCTCTATGATAGGTCAGGCGGAAATTAATGCTTCCTTCTCTATGGTAGGTCAGGCGGAAATTAATGCTTCCTTCTCTTAAGTAGGGCAGGTGTAAATCGATGCTCCCTTTTCTAAGCTAGGGCAGGCGGAAAGCAATGCTTCCTTGTCTTAGGTAGGTCGGGCAGAAATTCCTCCTCTTGTGAGGAAGGTCACGTGAATATTCTTCCTGTGAGCTCTCTCCCGCATTTTCTCTGGGATAGTTCGTGTAGGCATTCCTCCTTTGCTTTCAGGGGTAGGTCAGATGGGAATTTCTTTTCTGAGTTAGGTTAAGCTGGCATAATTATTTCCATCTGTGAGATAGGTTAGGTTGACATAATTATTTCCATATGTGAGATAGGTCAGGCTGACACAATTCCATATCTGAGATGGTCAGGCATGAACAATTATTTCCATCTGTGAGATAGGTCAGGCAAGCATAATTATTTCCATCTGTGAGATTGGTCAGGCAGGCACAATTCCATCTGCATGATAGGTCAGGCGGACATAATTATTTCCATCTTTGAGATAGGTCAGGCAAACATAATTATTTCCATCTCTCAGGTAGGTCAGGGGTCGTCCATGCTCACCTGGTGTCAATCTGTCGGCTCCGAGTTGTGGTGGGGGTCTATTTATAAGCATTACGTCATTTAACCCCCCCACTTCTATGTCCATTTCCTCATCCTTCACTGTTTCAGATGGCGTTGGATACCAGGAAGGAGGCCTGGTCTTGTTCCTTTTGTTTTCTTTTTCACTTTTTCTCCATTGATTGTTTCTTCTTCGCCTCCTTCTCCTTCTCCTCCTCCTCCTCCTCATTCTTCGTCTTCATCGTCTGCTTTTATTTAGTTGTCGATTTTGTTGTATTTGTTTTTTTGTTTTTATCCCTTGTTCTTATTCGCCTTCAGATGTTTGTTAATGTTATACCTGTTCAGTTTCCCCTCCTTAAACTCTAGGGGAGGGGGTGGGGTGGTTGTTTTTACCGTAGATCCTTTGAAGAATGTCGTCAGCAAGGCAAACATTTGACTTGGGATAGGAAGACGACACGACACATCGTGGCTCGCCGACGTATGTCAACTAATCTGCGTGTCATCTGAATGTTTGTCCATGTGTATGTATGTCGTGTGTGTGTGTGTGTGTGTGTGTGTTCGTTAATTTGGGTGATATCTCATTAGTTTGGGTGTTAATTTTGGTGGCTGGTGG